>JAOYMZ010004339.1:0-23585 GCA_025802335.1 Pinguicula primuliflora | reverse complement strand
ATATATTTAAAAAAAAGTCAAGACGGTTGGGTGTAGCCTATGCGGCCCGAAAATGTCTCAGGACCGTTGTTTTCTCAAACATTGTGTATTGTTAGAAAAATAACCCATCTCTCTCAGGGTTCGGGCCTCATGTGCTCGTGTGTGGACCAATTTTATTAGGAAGGCGGGCTACATTCATTAAAACCTTAAGCCTAAGGTATTTGATTGTAGCTCACATTACTATTTATATTGGTTTGATTTGAGTTGTGTAAGCAGTGTGAGACATTCCAACACTCCTCCTCAAGTCCAAGTGGGCAAATCCTGTTTAGACTTGGATTAGCACACGGATAAAGTCCAATTGAGCTAATCCCCATCATGGGGTCTTCTTCTTCTCTGGGAATTTTTCCGCAATTCTCCATTATGGGATCTTCTTTCTTTTTTCGGGATTTTTTCTTCTTCGGGCCACATATCGCCCGCTTCGATACCATGTTAAATTTTTAATAAATCGGAAAAGTTGAGCCCGGCCCAATAACCGGTATCACGACCACCCGAGAACAAAGCGAGCTCGACCGTAATATGTAAGTTCAGATTTCATGTGCGTGGGTGCGCATGGTAATTAATTTGGTAGAGATGTGAGTATTCTCAACAAAACCCTGATACCAAGGTGATGAGTACCCTCACTATTCCTATATTTAAACTTCATTCTCCCCACTTACATAATCGGTGTGGGAGAGAATCTTAACACTCCCCCTTAAGTCTAACTAGGCAAGCTTTGTCAGACTTGAACATCCCACGCCATAACAACGTATCGAAAATAAACAGGCCTCAACTTGGGTGCTCCGATATCATCTTAAACTTCATAGGACAACCTCAAGGATCTTCTTTAATGGATACTCCGTAAGTCCTCCATCTCCTGATCCAGTCTCTTCTATGGATTTTGTGGACACTAATTTGGATGCAGACCCCACTACTCCCAAGTATGTTCTTCCTGATCGTGTGAATATGGGAGTGTCCCGAAAGAAATATCCCCCTGAACATGATCCAAAGACTAAGAGATATCTGATCGCTGACGCTGTGAGGGGGAGTATGCCTGCATCTGCTCGAGCTTTTGTTACAGTTGCATATAACGATGATATTCCTCGTAATGAGATGGAGGCGATGGAGATTTTCGAGTGGAGTTAGGCTATGGAGATTGAGATGAGCAACCTAAACAAAAATCATAGGAGGTATGTGGTTTGCCTTAACGAAAAAACTTGTTGGATGCAGATGGGTCTACATTATTAAGAGGAATGCACATGACACGATTGAGAGATACAAAGAACGTTTGGTGGCAAAATGATATATTCAGACTATGGAGTTGATTATTCAGAAACGTTTTCTCCAGTGGTCAAACTTGACACTATTTGAGTCCTCTTCTCATTGGCTGCAAATTTGGATTGGCATCTTCACTAGTTTGATATGAAGAACACTTTCTTACATGGTGATCTTACATGATTCCTCCACCATGATTCACTTCTAGTTTTCATCCTGAGGTGTGCAGGTTAAAGAAGGCGTTGTATGGACTGAAACAATCACCCAGAGCATGATTTGGGAAATTCACTGTTGCTATGAAGGGGTATGGATACAAACAGAGTAATTCGGATCACACTTTGTTCTTGAAGCATCGAGCTCAATGTATAACTTGCCTTACTATTTACGTTGATGATATGGTGATTACAAGCGATGATGCCGATGAGATTGAAGAATTGAGGAAGAATCTGTTCCAAGAATTCGAGATGAAAGACCTGTGTATGCTGAAGTATTTTTTGGGTATTGAGGTGATACGATCTCAACGTGGAATATATATCTCCCAGCGAAAATATATTTTGGACCTTCTTGCAGAGACCAGATTACTTGAGTGCAAACCTGTGGATACACCCGTGGTACCTAACCATGGATTGAAGATTGTTGATGGAGCTGAGCTGACTGACAGGAGCCAGTACCAACATTTATTTGGGAAATTGATCTACCTAGCACACACGAGGTTCGAGCCCTGAGAGAGGTGAGTCAGTTTTCAAATATGGTATCGGAGCGAGCGGTCTGAAGCTCGAGAGTGTTTCCGGGGAAAGTTCCGAGGACTAGCCCCATGGTTATGCCCATGGGTGGTTTGGCCTAATTTGGGCATTGCTTCAGGAGGCCTCACACGGAAACAATCTCCCCGCCCCAGTGGGATATACTGGGTATGTTTGATTTGGTTTGATTTGGCTTCAGGAGGCCTCAATAATTGGTCCTGAGGTACTCGTAATTGTTTTCGAAAAAATCAACGAGTATTGATTCCAGAATGAGAATTGACCCAATTGGTCATTATTAGTGTGTTAGTATAAGTCCAACAAGATTTACTTAGTTGGACTTGGGGGTATAAGAATGTTGTCTCATACCGATTAGAAAAATAATCATCAAACAACTTAAATAGAAATGTGGTGTTATAATCTATTACCTTGATAAACAAAAGAAACCAAAAATAAATTATACATACAAAATATATTTAATATAGATACAAAATAATGACACCCAGCCCAATTACAAAAAAAATGTAGGATTTTTTGTTTTTACTGTTTATATTGTTTAGGGTTTATAGGATATGACTTTAAATTTATATAGTGGCGAAATTGTCGTACTATCAATTACTAAAAAATTTAAAAATAGTAGAATTTCTAGGATTTTCGGTTTATATTGTTAGAGTTTATGGCTTATATTACATGATTTTAAATTTTTACAAGACTTCAAAATAAAATAACACTAAAAAGTGTTGGGTATTGACTCTGTTCGAGAAGTAGGTCGCCTAAGCCGCTTAGGCGCCGCCAAAGCGCAAGTATGTTGCTCTCCGCCTTGCCCGAATTACCGCTTAGACCACATAAAAGCCCGCTTAAGCGGGCAACTAGGCCGCTTAGGCACTGAACGGGCCTTGACCGTCCGGATCCGCCTAGCACTTTCTCGAACATTGGGTATTGATGATAAGGTGCACATATTACAAAAATGTACATTAACTGAGATGTGAACTGTCACATTTAGAGTTGAAGAACTGATATTAAAAGAAAATGATAAGTGTACATAATTTTAGTGTATGTAATTATGTAACTAATAGAATGTTTATATGTGGAATGATACAACAATAAAATAATGCTTGGTCTCAATTAAATAATACATGTATATATTCTATTAGTTGTACATAATTATATACATCAAAATTATGTATATTCATCATTAGTATATATTAAAACTTATCATTCCAACCATATACCGAGCCCACTATTACTTAGCACAATAAAATTCATCCTAGATTGTACATCTTAAAATGGTGAGAGAGGGCTTTTCTGAAAAAAAAATATGGTGAGAGAGGACAAAGAGGAGGGGATCAAACCCTGCAGCCTAGCAATAGAAAATTGCATTTTCTTCTTTTGCTGTCGTGGCGCTATTGTCATGTGAAAGTGGTGCCGGCCGGTCGGCAATAGGGGCCAGCCCTTTTTTAGCCCTACTAGCTAGCGAGTGTACAAAATAGTTGAGAAGGTACACCATTCTGGAATTTCCAACACAAATCTTCCAAAATAGTTTGGTTTCATAAAATAAAATTCATTTCAATTTGAGTGATGATAATTGTATACTCAAAATAACCCTTATTCATAAACGTCCTTATATGAAAATCATTATTTTTTAATGTGTGAATGTGATGTTTGGATATAAGAGAGTTTATGAATAATATCCATTTTTAGGATACAAGTAACATTAATCTTTCAATTTACTGGAAGCTATCTGTGGACCTGCCCTGATAATCGATCACCATCTTTATGCCCTACCGTGCCCACTTACATCTCTTTTAAACTTAATTTTCTCTTTTATTTTTCCACTTTTACCTTCATTCTTTTTGGAAATTTTCCAAGGACCGGTGACCTCGACCATTCAAAACCAAACGCTACTACCCAACAAAAAACGTTCGGTCAAAATAATAAATTTTATTTATTCATTTTTAGAAGGAAAAAAATATATTTTATTCTTCCTTTCTTAGTAAACAAAATACTAAAAGCCTATTTTGCGCGAGGTGCTTTTGATTCTAATTGTGCTTATAACACCTTTTAAAATAAAATGAGTGTTTTGTGTAATATAAGTACTAGTGCTTGTGCTTTTTTTACAACCTCTCTCTTCTTAAAAATAAACACCTCATGAGATATTTTTTTTCCTTCTTAAAAATAAGCATGGGATTTCTGTAATAATATTCAAATACAAATATTTTTATGACCAAATTAACCTTAACTAATATATGTTAATTAAATAGATGAATGTTATTTTAGTAATCTAATATTAAGTTTGTTATATATAATTAAAACAAAATTTTGAATGATTATTTTTAAGCACTTGCGCAAAACACCACAGATTCTAAAAATAAGAAGAAGTAGTAGTAGAAGTACTAGAAGAAGTAATAGTACTTCTGCACAAAACAGGCCTTACTTATGTCCCAACTGTTTTGTGTATGAATTGTAAAGAGACTCAAGATTTACGTGGTTCGGGAAATCCCTACTTCACGGGAGGATGTCAATCCTTCTCTGTTTTTTTCTGTGTTTTTCTCTTCTCTCTTTTGGTTATATTTATACAGATTTCTCATCATCTAATTCACGCGTCTTTCCCCCACCCCAATCCCTACATTCACGGGATTTCTATGGTTAAGAAAAGATTTATGCATATCTTTCTTTAACCTTACATATCTTTCCTAACACTCCCCCTCAAATTTGGTGTGGAATATCCGACACCCAACTTGTATAGCACGTCATGAAAGATCCTTCCACTAACTGCTTTGGTTAGGATGTCTGTCGATTGGTCTGCAGATCTCACAAAGGGAAGTGTAACGACTCCACTCTCAATCTTCTCCTTTATGAAGTGTCGGTCCACCTCAACATGTTTCGTCCTATCGTGTTTTACCGGTTTTTACGAGATATGGATTGCTGCACGGTTGTCACACCTCAGGGGAGACACTTCAGATGGTTCAAACCCCAATTTTGTCATCAACTTCCTGATCCACAGTATCTCTGTCAGACCACGAGCTACTCCACGAAATTCAGCTTCTGCACTAGATAGTACCACAACTCTCTATTTCTTGCTTCTCCATGTAACTAGATTTTCACACACAAAGGTGAAATATCCAGAAGTCGATCGTCTGTCAATTGGGTTGTCGACCCAATCTGCATCCATGTATGCTTCAACTTTCAAGTGTCCATTTTTTCGAAAGAGTACTCCAATGTCCGGAGTCCCTTTCAAGTACCTCAATATTCGAAGTGCCGCATCCATATGTCCCTTTGGGGGATTGTGCATGAACTGACTCACGACTCCCACTGCATAGGCAATATTTGGACGAGTGTGAGCCAGATAAATCAGTTTCCCAACTAAGTGCTGGTACTGGCTTCTGTCCGCTTCCTCTTCTCCTTCAATGTTCCTTAGTCCATGGTTCAACATCATAGGGGTGTTAGAGGGTTTGTTCTCAAGTAGCCCGGTCTCTGCTAGTAGATCCAGAATATATTTCCGCTGATAAATATAGATACCCTGCTGCGACCGCGAAACTTCTATCCCCAGAAAGTATTTCAACATCCCTAGGTCCTTCATCTCAAATTCTTTGAAGAGGTTCTTCCTTAGGACCTCAATCTCATCTGTGTCATCTCCTGTAATCACTATATCATCAACGTAAATGATTAGGCACGTAATCCCTTGGCTTCAAAGCTTAAGGAATAGTGTATGATCCGCATTGCTATGTGTATAACCATATTTCTTTATAGCCATGGTAAACCGTCCAAACCAAGCTCTGGGAGACTACTTCAATCTGTAGAGTGCTTTCCTCAGTCTACACACTTCGCCTGGGTGAAAATCTTTAGAGAAACTCGGTGGTCCCTCCATATAGACCTCCTCTGTCAAATCTCCGTGAAGGAAGACATTCTTTACATCGAACTGTTGTAGGTGCCAATCCAAGTTGACAGCTATAGAGAATAGTATCTTGATGGTGTCCAATTTTGCCACAGGTGAGAATGTCTTCGAATAGTCAATCCCATAGGTCTGTGTGTAATCTTTGGCTATGAGTCTTGCCTTGTACCTCTCAACAGATCCATCTGCATTCCTCTTCACTGTGAACACCCATTTGCAACTAACTGGTCTTTTTCTGGAAGGCAGCTGATATCTCTCCCATGTATTATTTTTTCTTAGGGCTCTCATCTCTTCTTCTATCGCTTTTACCCATTCTGGTTTCTCCATAGCCTCAATCTCATTCCTCGACACATCATCAGCATATATAGCAGCGGCAAAGGCCCATGCAGACTTAGTAAAGCTTCCCCTAACCATATCAGCCACTGGATACCTCTGGAATCTCGAATCATGATAGGGAGTATATTTCTTCGGCTTCTCCCCTTGGTAGAATGGTGAGGAAGAATATATCTTGGTGTAGCAGGTGTAGTCGGGCCATGTCCTGCAGTCTTGAGCCTTGTACTATTCGGCCCACTTCCTGTTTTTTTCCAATTTCCTGCAAACTGTTTTTTCCGGAGGGCCCAATTTCACATTTCAGCCCAATTTCCTCATCTGCTATAAAATTCCCGAAACACCCCTCAAGGAAATATCTGGCATTATAATATGAGGGGTAACTACGTAATTTCACACGCTCACCTTCCCTTTTTATACCTGGTCCTTGGGTCAGTGGCTGCGGGTTGCCGTGGATGTGAGTCTCGATTTCATCTATTCGGATCCCTTTCCCCACATTCGCTCCTCTGATCTCCGACGGATTCTCCTCGGTCTGGTGTTGGTTGTCGTCTGTAACGACGGCGCGGCCTCCCCGCCTGCCAAAGCTTCCTCTGCCACCTCTTCTTCCACCTCGATTGGACCACAGGTGCGGATTACTCTTGTAACATTCTCGTTTCCAATGACCCAGAATGTTGCAGAACTCGTAGAAGGGCCGATGGGATGATGATCCGTCGTGGACTCTGGCGTTGTCTGACCGTCATTCCCACGATTGCACGACCCCTGCAGTCGCACCAGCAGATTGTATTGTACGAGTCTGTTCGGGGCTGTATAGGGCAAGTCCCGATCCAATTTTGCCCGATGATGATGAATTCGGTCCACTGGCAGCTGTGAAAGATGGAAATTTTAGAATCTGACTCCTTGTGGCTTCTCGCTGGATTGTTGCGTAAGCAACGTTAACTGGGGGCAATGGGAATTCTTTCAGGATATCCCGCACGATGACATCGAATTCTGGATTTAACCCTGCTAGAAACTTAAACAGTCCATGCTCACTTTGAAGGATATTATGTTTTTCAATATCCTTCAAACATTCCATAGGATTTGGATGCCTCTTATCGATTTTTTTCCACAAGGCGTTGCTCTGTGAGTAGTAATCTTCCAATTGTAGTGACCCTTGAGTAATCCTGTCTGCCCTAATCACCAGATCAAAGATCTGGAGACTATCTTCACCCGTATTGAATGTTCTTTCGAGAATCTTCCATAATTCATACGAATTTAGATAGTAGATAAACTGTGACACCAGTTTTCTGTCAATGGATTTGGTGATCCATTGGAAAACTTGGGTGTCCTGTTTACGCCAATTCAGATATCCTGGATCTTCCTTCGCTGGTTCCTTTGCGTCACCTGTGATGTATTCTAGGCGGCCCTTGCCAACAATTGCCAATTCCATCATTCTGGCCCATAAGATGTAGTTGGTCCCATCTAATTTGTCACTTATGATGTCTGACGCATCCTCTTCTTCTCTGGTATTGGATGGATCTTTCTGAAGTCTCATGAATTCTTCAAACCTTTTTGACAGCACCTGTAACTCTGGTTGAGACATTGTTGCAATGTCTTTTGACATTGTTTTCTGCTTGTTTCCTGGTGTTTTGTGTTTGATAAACACAGTCTTCTTCTCTGTAGATGACGAGTTCAGGCTTTAACCTGCTCTGATACCATGTTTTGTGTATGAATTGTAAAGAGACTCAAGATTTACGTGGTTCGGGAAATCTCTACTCCACGGGAGGATGTTAATCCTTATCTATTTTTTGTGTGTTTTCTCTTCTCTCTTTTGGTTACATTTATAAAAATTTCTCATCATCTAATTCACGCGTCTTTCCCCCCAATCCCTACATTCACGGGATTTCTATGGTTAAGGAAAGATTTATGCATATCTTTCCTTAACCTTACATATCTTTCCTAACACCAACCACCGTCCCCATTTGCTCCCCTCGTTTTTGCCTCCTCCTGTAGTCATGGAATCTGAAGGGGATACGAGCCTTGTAGCTAATGTCTTCTTCACAAGGAGTTCATCATAGAAAGGAAGCAACAAATCAATAATACTCGCAAAAAATAATGGCGACTAGAGGAGAGGAGAACAAGAGCTTGAAGGAGGTCGTGGAAGCCAACACTATTGTGATGGTCCCTCCACATGGACGGCCATCCAACAAGAGAAAAAGTTGGTTTAATTAAATGTCGCTTCTTCTTCTTTCAACAATGGCAGCAGAAGAGTTTGAACATGATTCAATGCCGCAGTGAATTCAAAGATTTGGTGTTGCCCATTTTTTCAACAATTGGTGCTGCAGGAAAAAGGAACGTGAGAAACGTTTGCGATCGGTTGCCTATAAATACAGGGGCATTCGATCAGTTTCAATAAACCAACACCAACAACAAGAGAAGAAAACACAAGTAGTTTTCTTATGAGAAAAAGAGAGTTATTATGATTCTTCCTAAATTGGGAGGAGTGACAAAAATATTGGGGAAATATTTTTGGGTAGATCTCCGGTATTGGTTAACCTCTAGAAGTTCAAGAGAAGACTCTCTTTTACCTACTTTAATATAGTGGAAAATTTTGATCGGAATTTGTCTCGTGGACGTATCATAAGATTGAGGATGAACCACGTTAAAATTCTAGGTGTTCATTTATTTACTGTACTTGCCTGATTCCTCTATTATTATATTTATCCGCTGTGCCCAACAAGTGGTATTGGAGCCAGGTTGAGTGTGTATTTATCTACTTATCGTATGCTCTGTGGTTGCCACTAAGTGGATCTTTCACATCAGAAAATAAGTCAGATAATTACCCACTCGGTCAAAGATATTAGATATCATGGGGGTAAAATCAGGCAACATGTTCAAGTTAAATGACACAAATTACCACCAATGGAAGAGCAAGATTAAGGATCTTCTGTTCGTGATGAAAATGCATCTACCAGTGTTTACATCGACTAAACCCGAAGGAAAGTCAGATGAAGAATGGAAATTCAATCATCTGCAAGTTTGCAATTTTATTCGGTAATTTGTTGAAGAAAATGTGTATAATCACATTAATGATGGAAAGCATGCCCGGAGTTTATAGAGTAAACTCGAAGGCCTTTATGCTTCAAAGACCGGCTACAATAAATTATTTTATCTGAATAAATTGATTCAGATGAGATATCGTGAAGGTACTTCGATTGCAGATTATCTCAATGAGTTGCAAGGAGTTGTGACGCAATTATCAAGTATGAGCGTAAATTTTGATGAAGAAATTATCGCTCTTCTCGTGCTTACGTCTCCACCAGAATCTTGGGAGACTGTCAAGGTGATACTTACTAGCTCTCCACAAATTACTATCGAGCTAGTTAAAAGTGAAATCTTTAATGAAGAAATGAGACATCGTACACAAGGTACCTATGCACCACATCCTGATGTTATGATTGCTGATTCTAGAGGGCGGAATACTAGCAAATGCAATTCAAAGCAACGTGATAAGAGTAGAGGAAAATCAAACAAGTACGCCAATGTCCAATGCCATCATTGCGAGAAGAAGAGCCACATAAAGAAGTTCTGTCGATAGCTCAAAAATGAAAAGGGAAAGGACAAAGTCGGAGAATCCAATAGAGATAATAATAATGATGATGAAGCAAGTGTAATCGATGAGTTCAACGTTGTCCATGATGAAGATACTATCAATTTTACTACCTAGGATACTAGATGGGCAATTGACAGTGACGTTATCATTCATGTTACATTTCACAAAGAATTCTTTTCATCTTACACACCAGGAGATTTTGGTATTGTAAAAATGGGAAATGCTAAATTATCAAAGAATAATGCTACATGTCCCAACACTTTGTCCCTAATTCATCCCTACCAAAATAAAAGATTAGTTATTTAACATACAAAATTCTTAATGACATTTAAATGATAGACTAAACTTGCAAAATTCTTAATTAAACTACATGTAGTGATGAATTAGGGACAAAGTGTTGGGACATGTAGCATCACTCATTATCAAAAGTGCTTAACAAAGGAGATATTTCCCTTGAGATGGAGAATGGTAACAGACTACTCCTGAAAGCTGTCAGACATGTTCCAGAAATGCGCCTGAATCTTATTTCTGTTCATATACTCGAAGTTGTATATATTGCAGGCAAAGCTCTCCCAAAGATTGTAAATGCGGTGGAGAATGACGGTACGATCAAGTTATGGCACAAACGCCTTGGCCATATGAGTGAAAAGGGAATGGCAAGTCCTGTGCAGAAGAAGGTGATACATGAATTGGATCAAATCAAGCTGACAAAGTGTACTTATTGTCTGACTGGAAAGCAAAATAGAGTTACCTTCAAAAGTTTGATGTCTTCCAGAATAAAGAACGTGTTGGATTTGATACACTCAGATCTGTGTGGGCCAATGACAAAGTCACATGGTGGTGCTCAATACTTCGTGACTTTCATTGATGATCATTCGCGAAAGACTTGAATATATCTTCTCAAGTCAAAGGATAAGTTTCTGGAAGCTTTCAAGCAATTTGTAACTCTCGTGGAGAGACAAATCAATAAGAAGGTGAAATGCATCTGCACAGATAATGGAGGAGAGTACATAGGATCATTTGATGCTTACTGCAAAGAGCATGGTATTTGGCATCAACTGACACCACCAAAAACACCAAAATTAAATGGATTGGTTGAGAGGATGAACAAAACCTTGATGGAGAGGGTTAGATATTTACCCTCACAAGCAAAGTTGCCCTAAGAGTTTTAGGGAGAATTTGTTCTTATAGCAGCTTATATTCTGAATCTCTCACCATGCAGACCTCTGTAGTATGAAGCTCCATAAAAGATTTGGTCTGAAAAAGAAGTTTTCTACCAGAATTTGAAGGTTTTTGGTTGCAAAGTATTTGTTCATATCCCAAAGGACGAGAGGTCCAAGTTGGATGCCAAGACATGACACTGCGTGTTCATCGGTTATGGCCAAGATCAATTTGGTTATAGATTTCATGATCCAGTTCAGATGAAGCTTATAAGAAGCTGTGATGTCATTTTTGTTGAAGATCAAACTATTGACGACATTGTGAAAGTGAAGAAATATATTTCTAAATTCGATGATAGCTCAATAAACATGAAGATAGTCCCACCAATGACGATGCCTAAAGAAATTGGAGATGAAGTTGAAAATCATCAAGAGAACCATCCAGATTATTCTAGCGGGACTAATTCTGATAATGATGACGATCATGTTGATGAAGATGGTGATGATGCCCAAGATGGCGATGTCAATCTACCACCAGCTCCAATAGGTTCTCCAGTACGGACAAGGTCTGGTAGAATTGTTCAGCGATCTATCAGGTATCCTCCACAACAATATGCGCTATTAGCTAATGAAGGAGAACAAGAAAGTTATGAAGACGCTATGAATGATGAAAACAAACAAAGGTGGATTGAAGCTATGCAAGATGACATGCAATCTTTGCATGACAATGCGACATTTGAGTTGGTAAAGCTGTCCAAGGATCGAAGAGCTTTGAAAAATAGGTGGGTGTTCAGGATCAAACATGAAGAGCACAATCTCCAGCGACGAATCCAAAGCTAGATTGGTTGTAAAAGGATTCAGTCAAAGGAAGGGTATTAACTTCGATGAGATATTTGCACTGATTGTCAAGATGAAATCCATTCGCATCGTGCTAGGCTTAGCAGCAAGCCTTGATCTTGAGGTAGAGCAAATAAATGTGAAAACGACCTTCTTACATGGAGATTTAGAAGAAGAAATGACCGTGTATTAAGTGGTTAGTTGTCCTCTTTCTAATTATTTTATATTAAGTTCCGAACAGAGTCCTTCGACGGATGAGGAGAAAGAGCTAATGGAGAAAATTTCATATTCATCAGTAGTTGGAAGCTTGATGTATGCTATAGTGTGTACACGACCTGATATCACTTACTCAGTTGGAGTAGTAAGTAGATTTCTCTCGAATACAGGAATGGAGCATTCATCCGCAGTAAAGTGGATACTTAGGTATCTACGAAGCACATCCAAAATATGTTTATGTTTTAGAGATGCAAAGTCTGCATTAGTTGGTTATATAGATGCAGATATGGCTGGTGATGTTGACTCGAGAAAGTCTACATCAGGTTATTTGGTTACATTTGCAGGGAGAGCTGTGATATGGCAGTCGAAGCTATAAAAGTGTGTAGCTTTGTCCACGACTGAAGCTGAGTATATTGCAGCAACAGAAGCGTGCAAGGAGTTCCTCTGAATGAAGAAGTTCTTGAATGAACTTGGCTTCTACCAAGAGAAGTATCAGCTATTTTGTGACAGTCAAAGTGCTATCCACCTCTCGAAGAATACATCATTTCATTCTAGATCAATATATATTGATATTCGATATCATTGGATCAAGAATGTATTGAAAATGAAGAAATTGCATCTCGAGAAGATCCATATTAAAGAGAATGGATCTGATATGTTGACGAAGATACTTCCAAAGGGAGACTTTGAATTCTGTCGAACTGCTGCCGGGATGATGGAGCCATCCATATGATCGGGAGGGAGAGAATTGTTGTGATGGTTCCTCCACATGGAGGGCCATCCAACAAGAGAAAAAGTTGGTTGAATTAAATCTTGCTTTTTCTTCTTTCAACAATGGCTGCAGAAAAGTCTGAACATGATTCAATGCTGCAATGAATTCAAAGATTTGGTGTTGCCCTTTTTTTCAACAATTGCTGTTGTAGGAAAAAGGAGTGTGAGAAACGTTTGCGATCGGATGCCTATAAATGAAGGGGCATTTGATCAGTTTCAATGCACCAACACCAACAACAAGAGAAGAAAACACAAGCAGTTTTCTTGTGAGAAAAAGAGAGTTGTTAGGATTCTTCCTAAATGGGGGGAGTGACAAAAATATTGGGGATATTTTTAGGTAGACCTCCGGTGTTGGTTAACCTTTAGAAGTTCTAGAGAAGACTCTCTTGTACCTACTTTTTTATATTGGAAGAATTTGATCGGAATTTGTCCCGTGGACGTAGCCCAGGATTGAGGGTGAACCTTGTTAAAATTCTCGGTGTCCATTTATTTACTGTACCTGCCTGATTCTTCTATTATTATATTTATCCGCTGCGCCCAACAAACACCACTCAACCAGAAGTCAGGCAAACCTCAAGCAACGGCTGCCAAGAAGAAGAACAATCATGGTCAATGGACAGTGGTGACAAGGAAGAGGAGCGTTCACGAGCTTCCTGTACTCTTGGATCTGCAAGAAGAAGCCAAGTGTGGACATCAAAGACTCAAGGAGGTGCACATTTCATCCGAATAAATGAGATGAGAGCCAAGCTATCCTCTCTATACTTTAACAATTTCCCTCCTAGTTGGGATGCGCAGAGGATGTCTGAGATATTCAAGGAATATGCCAAAGAGTTTGATGTTTTCGTCTCTAATCAACTTAGTCTAAACTAAAAAAGATTCGACTTTGCACGCTATGAGCGAAATATCAACCCTAAGTTATTGGCGAAGCAAATAAACGAAATGATGTTAGCAGGATATAAACTCCAGGTGAATGTATCCAGGTTTCAAATAGCAACCAGTGCTCAGCCAGAAATGCAAAAAGACTTACTTCAAAAAAGAGCCGCAAGGAGACAAAGGGGTTGTTGTAATACCTAGCCTACGTACAACAGTCTCCAACGCTAATATTGTAAACCAATTGGGATTGGTGGTTCCTAAGGCGACGACAGAGGCTAGAAATGAGCATCATACAAGCCATGTTGATAAGGCATGGCTGGAAAATGCAATAGTAGTAGATCTTAAGGATTAGGGCACCAATTAAATTGAGCATAGAATGAAGCTATATGGCTTCTCTGTATTCACTTTGAACCTGATACCTAGGGATAAAACCCTTATTCGGGGCTTGAACAAAGATCAAGAACTAAGATTATTGGAGTTGGCAAAACAGAGTCAGAACATGATTTTCTCTCAAGGGTAGAAATGGGAACCAGATGCTGAACTCCAGACAAGAAAAGTGTGGCTGCGTATAAAGGGAGTTCTATTTGTATGCTGGAATGATCGAAGTCTCAAATGGATAGGAGCTCATTTTAGCTCGGTCCAGAAAATAAAAGATGATACTCTACATCATAGAAACCTGCTCTGGTGTAGAATACTGATTCACACTACAAGTAGAAGAAAGTTGAACGGAATCAAATCCATATCAGTCGATTCGTGATCGTATGATATTGAATCGCCGAAGGAATCTGATGAGGATGATGTATTGGAGACTCAGATAATGCCTAGTAAGAATAATCTGATGGGAATTGAACGAGGATAATACAAAAATGGGAAAAATGTGGAACAAATTCGTACCTCCAAAAATTAGAGCTTTCTGCTGGAGGGCGCTCCAAAACAACATCCCAATGACGGATAATATGATCAAGCAGGGTGTAGCTTCGGCGAACATAACCTTTCCCCTCTGCCAAGAAGAGCATGAATAGGCAATTCATATATTTCTCCAGTGTGCGATATCTATTCTATTGTGGGTGAAATGCTTCCTATGGCTGAAATTAATCATGATCTTACCGAATGATGTACTTTTCCTCATCACTCAACATCGAGAGTTGAACTACTTGCCCCAATTTGGAAAGTGTGGTCTGTAGTGTGGCAATATGCAATTTGGGCGATCTGGCGGATGAGAAACATGGCCATATTTCAGCAGGAGTCTCAAGATTACATGAAAGCGTTTCAAGAATTACATACGTGACTTTGGCTAACTTTGAGAGTTCATGGCCAAATAGGCCTTGAATATGGGCTTAAGAAATGGACTAGAGAACCCATGTATTGTATACATACATAAATTGGGCTATGTGGTTCTTAAATATGCACATATACACTTGATCAATAAAATCTCCTTACCTATCAACAAAAAGTTAAGGAATCTGAACTTCTTGGGGTTTGTTTGGTATAGTAGCGTGATTTTATAAATATAGTGAATAGTAATTAGGTGTATTAATTCACCATAATCCGTTTGGTACCACACAACCCCTTTGTATTATTGAGTTGATCCGTTTAGGATTGATATCCAATCTCATGTTTGGTATGGTATAAAACACAATTTCAGCTTAGGAAATTCCCAACATCAGCACAAAATATGCCGAACATCAAATACAATATTTGAGGACCTAAAATATTGACCCAAATTCACAAACTCAATTCTAAGTACATACACGAATTATTAAAGAACAAAGTTCACACATCTTACCGCGTACACACAAATTATAATACGACACAAACTAAATAATCATTACACAAACTAAGTCATTGTTTTGTAACTAAACTGCCAAATATAAAGCTTGTTTTTTTTTTAAACAAATGCACACTTTTTTTTTAAGAAATAAAATTTTATTAATAATAGCAAGAGTGATTATACAGACCAACCCCAAAAGTGAGCATGGCATTAGCAGGTACAATCACAAACTGGCGCCAAGGGTTCAAAGTTATTTTCCGCGGAGCCGCTGACTGCGTCGCGGCCTGGACTTCTTCGCGGTGCCTCTTTGCTTTTGCTTTCCCAATTGTTTCAGCGATGTAGGGTCTGGCTCGATGTACCAAGTGGGGAGCTCGTCTGCATCCGATGTATCGTTTTTGCTTAGCGAGAACCCGCCTTCAAGGGCAGAGCTGAGTGTGGCTTTATCTGCGGCCCATACCTCTGTGAGACGCATGCCGTTAGTGGTGACGGGGATCTCATATAGAGATTCATAGCCGTCTGAAGTATACTGCATGTAGTCTCGTACGGCGTCACAAGGTTTCACCTGCGGTGAGAAGGGGATGGCCCGGGGGTCGAGCTGTACGGTCTTGTGCAGAAGAGCATGGTGCTGGATGTCGGCCGAATTCTGCCCGTGCGATTTTGCAGGTTGGGCAGGTGCAGAGTTTGGCATCGCTGCAGGGTGTTGCGAATAGAAATCCGAGTCTTCTTCGGATCCTACCTCGACTCTGTCTGCCCAGCTCATGTTTTTAGATGTTAGTGCCCGTTCTGGAGATACCAAGGTCGCTGCTTTAACCAGCCCCATAATAGGTGTGTGAGGCGGAATCTGCATTTCGGTAGGGGTAGTAACACTTTCTTTGGTTGCTGGAGGGTGCCCTGCATTTGATCCTTCGTTTTGGTTCTCCGCATTCTGTAGATCCGCAGGCTACTATTCTTGGCTCTGCTGTGCGCCTTTCGGAGTCCCCGCCATTGCATCAGGTAATGTGCTTGTTGTATCATGAGCAGAGTGCAGCTGCATTGCCTGCTCATTTTGTTCATCAACAAACTGCTGCAGATTATTCCCTGCAATCTGGGATTCATCCCCTACATCAGCAGCATTCTGAAAACCATCCACTGCCATCTGAAAATCATCTCCTGTACTCTGAAACTCATCAGTTATGGTACACAGTGCAGCTGCAACTAGAGATATCAGTTCCACGGGTCTGGGATTAGCAGGGGGTTCTGGCTGGTGTTCTGGTTCTAAAAATGCAGTTTTGGATACCTCCTTATCTTCCTTGCTTCGCTGTTCGTGAGCATCCATTCTGGTGGCTTCCCTGCCGAAATTCAGTTGCTCACTCTCTGCTAAAAATAGATTGATACCTCGGTTTTCCAATTCCTCTATCGTGCATTCATTCCTCTACTAACCCGAAACCTGGATCAACGTCAGGATTGGCTTTTGCAGTGCTTTGTGATTCCGGCCTAGTTATTTTGCGCTGCCAAGTATGTTTTTTGGGTGCTGCTTCTGCCAGGGTTGGCCAGAATGATTTTTGGATGGCTGAAAGCTCTTGTAAGTCTTCTCTGATAGTGACAGTGAAGGATCCAGAATCCGTTTTAACGACCATGCGCTTGGATATCCATCTGGCAGAGTTGGTGAAAATTTGAAGCCTGCCATATCTCATGTCTTGCTTCCCGTTGGTTTGCGGGTCTAACTGAACAAATTCTCCAAGTTTACCAGTAATATCAGTGAAGAGTTTTTCCTCCCAGAAATGGAGTGGCACACCTTTGATGATCACCCAAGCGCATCTCGCTGGTTTCCCATCCAACAGTCGCCACGGCCTTGCATTGTGGAGCCTGATGCTCTTTAAGGTTTCCAAATCTTGCAAGAGTTTTACCTGTTGGGTTACATCCGGGGCCATTAGGAGCAGCTCCCCTCCCTCAATTCTGGCAGGCTTGATATTTACATAACCTGCCGCCTTTAAATTTTTTTTCTATTGATGGGATGTCCACTAGCGGAGAAGGGGTGCCTAATAGACACATATTCAACCAAGCCCCTGCATCTTTGCTAGGTATGTATTGTAAAGTCTCAACCCCTGCATTTCTTGCTCCCTCTCCCACATCTAGGCTAGGAAACGGGCTTGTGTTTATGGCAGCAGAACTTTGAACGCCAGGAAAACCAATATCAGCATTTTGAACATTCGAAGCAGGAGGCTGTTTTCCCAATCGCTGTGTCTCATGACTCAGACTAAATTCCAGTTTATACGAACTAATCCAAATGTCATTCAATCAAGCAAGCAGTTCGAGCGGGTGCATACGTAAAGGAAAACGAACAAATGCAAATCTACAACCACGATTATTAACTTTCTGCGGAAGATGTAAATCCAGAACCTTACCATATGAAGATAGCGTTTCCATTATCTCTGCTCTGGACACTGATGGTGGAAGATTGGTAAAATGGTAAGAGTAAGAGGAAGCCCTTAATTTCTGCAGCCGAATTACAAGATTTTTCTGGCGAGGCACTGGATCAACTGACTTGGCATGAGTATTGTTTGGCAACACTTCTGAGTTCTGTCTGGCCGGCGAATCAGTTTTGCCGATGGAAATCGGAGGGACCGAAACGCTTACCGTCTGCATCTGTCGCGTGGCGGCGCTATTGATTTGGACGGACTCATTAATTGGCTTGGCCGTCGCATTGGAAAGCACCACCGGACCTCCAATGGTTGAGTTCCGTCCGGCGAGTGGCTCAATTACGCTGGCTGCATTTCGTGGGAGCGAAATGCCGGAGGTTCCTACTGACTGTGTCCGTCGTGCAGGCACACTGTTGACACCGAATAATCGAATCCCATCATATGCAGGGAGAGGGGAGGATGCCGGCGTTGGCTGTGACGCCGGCGCAGGCGCGACCAGGGCCGCCACCGTCACGGTGGAGGCTAGGTTTTAAAAGTTGCCATTTTCTACGTCTCGTTAATGCACACCCAAATATAAAGCTTGTTGGGATGCAGAATAACTTCAAAATATTTCAGCACATATTTTCATTGTGCTCTTCAGTGTCCTCCTCAGCATGCATTTCTCTATGCTCTTCAGTGTCCACCAAAGAGTAGATATAATACCATCGATGTACTCCTCAGCGAGCATTTCACTGTGCTCTTCGGTGTCTGGTGGAAGGTCACTATCATCCAAGTTTGCTAGAGGGTCATTCGACATTACATCCTTCAGGAAATAATGAACAATTGCACATGCAAGGATGATTTAGTTCTGCTTCCGGATAGGATGATACATGCCATCACATATAACTGAAAAGTGCTTCTTGCACACACCAAATGTTCGCTCGATGACATTCCTTGCCCTAGTATGTTTGAGCTTGAACAACTCCTTAGCATTTTGTGGACGTCTATTTTCGTTACCCATTCCTTGAGATGATAACGAGTTCCATGGTAGGGCACGAAAAAACCCTTAGCATTCATGTACACATTGTAGCCCAAATAGTATACTGCATAAATAGTAAAGCTACAATAAGGTTCATTGGTCCATTAAAACTAGATTTGAGATACTTCAAATCGTACCTTGGGGGACCCTAAGGCCATGAAATCGTTGAATAGCATCCCAAAAGACACGACTATATGCAGCTGATCATTCACAACCTATAAGAATGTATATAAACCTTCATTGTCTATCACATACGCCCAATACATTAGTTCCTAATTGCCTTTTGCAAGTTCAATAGGGTGGCACCTTCAAATGGGGTACTACTACTGGTACATATGTATTGTCAAGAGTACCCAAATATCCCCAGAAAAGTATACTATGGATATTAGTAGACATAATATAATCTAATTATGATCTTATTTTAACTTATCGGGAAACATCCCCAACAATCTGCATCTCACATCTGAATCTAGAGTAGGTTTAACAAATAGATTATCTCATATACCTATTAAAGAATTTAGGACTTCATATAGTATGCGGTGTACAATTTTTGCTTAATGTTGGAAGTCATATCTAATTGTCCTAAGGTTTTTTTACATAGGTCCTATTGTCCCAAGGTGATGGCTATGGGCTACTATTCTAAGGAAGATAACAACCTTTTCCTCTGCATTGACCCAAGTATCATCCCGCAGCCCTTGCAACAAACATGTGCAACAGCAACCAAAGTTGCTTAAATTCATCCTTATGCATTCTCAAATTGTCAAAACTGTCCACGCCGTAGCCATCTGTCATTGACATCAAATACTGAACTTGCCTAGGAATTTTTTCTATCATCTTATTATTTGGTTCTTCACATCTGGACCTACACTTTCTAGGGCCCTGTAAGAGTATTACACTCTGTTCGAGAAGTAAGTTGCCTAGGCCGCTTAGACGCTGAGTGCTCTGGCCGCCCAGGGTCTGCATAGTGCTTTCTCGAACACTGATATTACATACCTATGGTTAAACCTATTTCTAAAAGCTAGCAACATAATGCATATCATAAGTACACGGCGTCTATCATCCATCTCTAGAATGCATAATAATGAAGATCATACACATATGAACGAGATACCCGAATCAAATATCATAATTTGAAACACTAACTTTTATTTTCTAACCGAATCAATCGAGATGGATACCCAATTCTGCATAATTAATGAAACCCCATAATTTGAAACACTAACTTGTAATTTGTAAACCCAAGCGGGTTAGCCTAGTGGCGGAGAACCCCAACTTTCCACTAGAGGTTGGGGGGTCGAATCCCACTAGCAACAAGGAACTCACTTGGGCCACGACCTCGGGTTACGGCCCACAAATTGCCCGATTCACTGGTGGAGGTCGCCGCGTGAGAACCCCTATGGATTAGTCGAGGACAGGAATGTACAAGGATACCATAGGCATAAAAAAAACTTTGTAATTTGTACAAAGCTCGTATTACGAACCCTAATTTTGGGGGGTTTCAATTTTAGTACTTGATACAAATTGATGGCTTACCTCCTCAGGCGGGATCATTATCCGTGAGGCTTGATGCCGAGAATGTAAAACAAAGGTAGTATATTGATGGTCGGCAGGTTAGATCCAATTGGCGATGCTCACGATCTCTTGACGAAGTGTATGAATGGCTGTAAGAAAAAATGTGTGAATGATTTTCTATTTTTATATGGATTCCTTTTGTAATATGTTACAAACGAAAGGTAAAATGGTCCCAAATGAATTTGACAACTCCTGATTAAATAATCACAGGTGTGGGATCTGGATTATTTAATCAATGAATAGTTATTTTTTTGCGTCGGACCGAGGGATAACTCCCAGGCTCAACTACCTTGTTCCGTCCATTACCGAACACCATTGAATTTTGTCCACACAGTTGCTAGGGTGGTTAAAAATCGAGTAAACCACCGTAACAACTCACGCTACCAAATAGACCCTTGATGTTTGTGATTGGTTATCATTGCAAAATGTTGGCCCGGAGATCAATGCTAATGATCTCAGGCTTGAATTTGATCCGAGTGTCTTGTTGAGAATGTAATTATGCCCCCCATACTATCTCGCAACTAGTTGAGTCGAGTCTGAGATTTGTTTGGTCAGATTTCTTGCAAGCCCTTGGCGGATAATATGGTGATGTTCCTCTTCTAAAATCCTACTAACTATTGGCATATTTGTTCCTTGGATGATCGAGCAGGCACACCTAGTGCTTTTGATAAAATCGCCAGCTGATATGCATGTATAAGATATGTCCACCCATTCCAATTTTGGATCCAGCTCCATGAACTCCCCTTGGGCCCACATAATGAAAAAATAGATGAACTGGTGGGCAATACTATTGGCCGATTTATTTACATTGGCAAAGATGTTGAAGGCTCTATTTTAGGGAGATTCTTACGAATTCGAGTGGATGTTGATGTTCCCAAGCTGTTATGCATAGCGGTCCATACAAAATATTATGGGAAGTCCTTCTCGGTGGAGGTCCGCTATGAATAGCTGCATGATTTTTTCTTTTCCTGCTATCACAGTGGCATATTGTAAAGAATTGTACTGTCAAGTTGTTGAGCCTGATATTGCGCTGAAATATTCCCCAACAATTGACACGAAGAGCCACACCACCCCTTTAACCATAATTTTAATCTGTCCTGCCATTTAAAAAGCTCTTCATCCTCTCTACAAGACTCTCCCAAGACACTGCCATAGTCCTATTGACCAAACCAGACTACAACCCACAATCTCTCCAGCAAATATGTTGCCTACCCCACCCCCATCACCGTCCTCCACTTCCTATTTTTGGCATGACAGATTTCCCAAGAGATATCTCCTTTTGCGTACTCTAACCCTTAGATGCTTACTTTCCTAGTAGAAAACCAACTTAGCCAAAGCATGGTGTTTCCATCCCCATTCCATCAAACCTTAACCTTCCACCTATCACTATCCCCTTGCCCCCACATCGTGCAGGTAATTTTTTTTTTCATCGTGCATATGCCCCCTCCTCTCCCTTTTCACCACAAATAGCTTTTTACCCGACTGCATCTACTAGCATCCCTACCTTACTTCTTCCTCTAGCTCCTCTCCCCAAAACACAAATCGAAGCCCTCTTATCATCTCCCTTCCACCCCTTGTCAATATTTTTGTTGTCTCAACGTCCCTTGATACAAGGCCCACTGTGACCCATCCCCAAAGAAAACCCCTTTATCGCGCCCAAAATACCAGAAAAGTGAAAGTTATATATCACAGAGTTAGGGGATGATGGAGTTGACCACCCCCACGTTCAGATACACAATGTCCAGAGGTAAGTTTATTTTCGTACCGCTCTTGCGAAGATCGGTGGTACGTACCACCGGTCTTCCCATGACCGGTGTAGTAAAAAGTAAAACACAAAATAATATTTAATACATACCGGTCTTCAGAAGACCGGTATTACGTACCACCGGTCTTCCAATGACCGGTGGATTAAAAAGCGAAACACAAAATAATATTTAATATATACCGGTCTTCGGAAGACCAGTATCTTCTTAATTATACGTGATTAACAAATCTTAATTATCACCGGTCTTATGAAAGACCAATATTTTTTTATACCGGTCTTCCAAAAATCGGTGACTTTCACCGATCTTCGAAAAACCGATGAGTGACAAATTCAAAAACTAGCCACCATTTTGTGCCACAAGAAAAAAAATTTCCAGCACCCAAACCTAAATGGTAAGGAGAATGTTGGAGAAAGGGCATTGTCGAAAGTGTGTTGATGACCGGAATGAGTTCAAATATGATTGAAAGAGAGCAGTTAAATAAAAGAAACAATCTTTACGGAAGGCCCCCAGATCTTTGTTACCTCCAGCCATCCTCTTCTGCTTTAAATCACTGAAAATCTTGAAAACAAAATGAAACGGCGTTGGATGTCTTGGCTGAGGTCTGTGCGCAAGAGGAATCAATTTGTTGTTAAGTTAGGGGTTACTGTTCTTTTGTTGGGCCTTGCATTCAGGCTTCTGGTTAACAGATCCTTTAGCTCCTCTCCAGCTTCCGGCGACCCATTTGTTGACAATAGCCGGAATTCGGTAGCTTCTGTTGTTTCTCTCGATTCTCAGCAAAATGGTGATCAGGTTGTTTCTAAAGGTCAGATCTTTTTACCTTTTACCCTTGTTCCTTTGTTCTTTTGACTATTATTATTTAAGAAATGTACTTTGTAACTCTTACTGAGCAAGATTATGTGAAAACGGTGCTTAGAATTGTCTACTATAATCTGCATTGCTGCCAACCTATGTTTGACTAGCTCGCCTAGCCTAGCCGCTGGGTAGTCGCCCTCCGCTTTGTGTAACCTAAACACCCGGCTAGGTAGGCCTGCTCTAGGAGGGCTCTGACTGCCTAGATGCTAGTAGGGCCTGACTGCGTATGCGCTAGGAGGGCCCTGAACGCTTAGACATCCAGCGCTTTCGCAAGCACTAGTTCCAACCGTATAATTTGTTTACTATGCTTGGAGAGAAGGGATTATGGTTTTTGCTATTTGGTCACCTGCCTCAATGCCTTGCAGAATATGTCCTGCAGTCACAGGATGCTGAAGATGGGAAGTGTAATCTCTTTGTTGGAAACTGGATGCCTTGCACTGCTGAACCTTTTTACTCAAACAATACTTGCAGCTTTATCGAAGACCACCAGAATTGTATGAAGAATGGAAGACCAG
>JAOYMZ010004329.1:0-23590 GCA_025802335.1 Pinguicula primuliflora | reverse complement strand
TAAAAAATAAAGTTTATAAAGAATAAAATAAAGATTAAAATTGTTAAAGTATTTTTTTCAAGGTTTTAATATTTTTTCCTAGTTTGATTTATTTTTCTACTTTAATAAATATTTTTATATCAATTTTTTTAAAGTGAATTTGTGCACATGGGACGGGGCGGGGCATGCCCGGGTCGTCCCGCCCCGTGGCCGGGGCGGGTCTGGGTCAGTCCTGACCCGCCCCGCCCTATTGCCATCCCAACATGAATGACGCACGGGGCGATGAGTTTGTGTAATTATGTTTATTTTTTTGTTAATATATATACATATTGAATTTTAAAAAAAATGACACATAGGTCGACAGATCAGGTTATGACCCGATCCGTCGACCCGCTATGGTAAACTAAATTTAAAAAATAAAAACAGAAAATTACAAAACATTTAAACACAATTTCACTAGTACTGCCAAGAACAAATCCTGCAAAACTGATGCAACAAAATTACAAAGGCCATCAAAAACTGCAACATCCAACGTCTGATTGCAAAACTGCATCAAGCCAGCATCAAATACTACAGTAAGCCAGCATCAAATACTACAGCAAGCAAGCATCAAATACTACAGCAAGCAAGCATCAAATACTGAAACAAATATCAGTAGCAAGCATCAAACGTCTGATTGCAAAACTACAAGAAGCAATCATAAAAAACTGCAGCCAAGCAAAACAACAACAGCATCCAAGCATCCATAAACAGGAGCCAAAAATACAATCCAAACAGCAGTTAAAACAAGGGTCAAACAGCAGCAACTCTAGGCTCCAAACAGCAGCAACTCTAAGCTCCAAACAGCAGCAGCACTAGTCCTCAACTACATGATGGAAAATCATCCCACTCCAACCCAATAGATGTTGAATTCCTAGAACACAAAAACATAAAGTAATTTGCATGTATACATAACAAGAACTCGAGTTTAGCTATTACGTACTTACGTATTGATTAGTATTGACACTTTCTTCGATCGTGCTACCTCGAACCACAATCCTGACAAGTTCTTGGTTATTTTATTGACTTCTCAAGTTCACTCTTAAACCTCTTAACTGAACTTTTTGCATTTAATTTCGATGGCTCTTTCAAAGGTTCAGAAGCTGCACTTGTTAGGGTACCACTCATAACTTTAGCTGTTGTTGGAGTAAGTAGAAATTGTTGTTCAATAAAATCAAATACATCTTCAAGAATTTTAGTTCTTGACTCATTCATAAGAACATCCATCATCAATTAACCTAGAAGCACGCTGGAGGAAACAATGCCTCTTGATTAATAGAGAAGAACCACCAACAATACACCCATCTAAATCATGTCTGATTTTCCAATTTTTACCGTCTGCATCCACCTATGCATTTTTAATTGCTCAGGAAACTCACAAATGTTTGATTTGAATAAATACGCCAACATATGACGACAAGGAATTCCCTCACACTCAAACTTTTCACAACTACATGTGATTTTCTGAGTTAATTTTCCAACCTCTACATTTTGTACTCTACCATGTAACTGCTGACTATGTTTCACTGTAGATTGGAAATTATCATCATCTTCAGTTTCGGCTACCATTGTTTAGCAAAGACACTCGAAAACCTCATCCTAAAATTGAAAAATATGACCCGTGTATACAAATCCCTCATAGACTCCTCTATGATTAGTGGTGTCTTCAACACTGGCTTTTCATACAAATCAACTTGGTCCAACATCTGCTCATTGTTCTTCAGCTTTCCAATCCCTCTCTTAAATCTAGTAATGAAGTCCCACAAAGAATTTGTACGAGATACATATTTCATGAAGAAAGAATGTGTGCTTTCCGCGCTCTGACTACTGATCATACCGGCAGAAAATACTTGCCTTGTGTAGGCTGGCACCCATTGTGCTCTAATCTAGTATAGAGAATTCAACCATTCATTATCTTTCAAACCATGTTTCTCCATCACAGGAATCCATTTTTCTTCATTTCTTTCGGACTCTGAGATTTTCATATACAGTCTTTGAGAGATGTGTTTGAATCTTTGAATTTTATTGGGCTATGCTTTTCGAGAAACTTCTTGAGAATATGCCAAATACAATACCTTCGCAATTCAAAAAAGAAGTGTCACATTATCAACAAACATGATAAATTAATGATGCATAAATACTAAAAATACCTATGGCATGTATCAAGGAGGGCAGTAATAAATGCTTTCATCATGGCGGCATCTTGATCAGTAATGATAATCTTCGTGGCCCTGCAGGTATCGCTCCTAACCATTCCTTAAAAAGCCACTCAAAAGTCTCAGTCTTGTCGTCATTTAAGATTGCACACCCAAATAATGTGCTTTGCCAATGATGATTAACACCAATGATAGAAGCAAAGATAAGTGAACATCTATTTGTGTTGAATGTTATATCAAACATAACATCACAAAAATACTGGTACGCCTGTCTCCAACCGGAAGTTGCTCAAAAACAATGTACTAACCTACCATCTTCATCTTGTTTTATTGAAAACTTGAATTCAGAATTCTTTCCAACTTTCTTTTCAAAATACTCTTTCAACATTTGAGCTTCTTGTCCTTCCAACATATTCCGATTATCCCTCCTTGCATTATACATATCTCGTGGTACGAATTCCAATTTTGCGACCCAACAGATACTACCTGTAAAACACTCATTTGCTGACATGTGGAAATGTTTGATAGTTGAAGTTGATCAACTAAACTTTTTTTGACTTTGTTATCTTCCTGTGAGACCTTAATAAGTGGGCCTTTCTCAGTATTGTGAGTGAGTGGTTATGAGCATCGTCAAACATAGTCAAACATATTGCTCATGCTCTCGATCCAAAATAAATACCATTCTAGCCCCACAGTTTTCTTGTGTTAACCTCCTTCGACATTGTCTACTTTGTATTGTAAGATCGATGTTCACTCCTTCCTTACTACAAACAAACTTCCTCCAAGTTATAACACCATCTCTTTTTTTGCTATCTTTTATATGCGTACTAAAATTGCCATCTTTAGCATAACTGTTGTAAAAGAGGAGTGCGTCTTCCAAACTTCTAAATGTTTATCTTACTCTTGGTATCAATGCAGGTAGAACTTGAGGAACATATGATTGTAGTTGAGTAATATCCTCATTCTCGACTGGTGCATCATTCCCATTTGGATTCATATCTGTATACATAGGTTTAATATTATAAAGATCAAAACATTGACATTATAAAAACACCTAAAGCTGGAAACATTTACATTATAAAGCTGAAAACATTGGCATTATAAAAAAACTTAAAGCTGAAAATTTTAACATTACAAACGTATTAAATACATTTTACAACAATCCTTATAATTCAATCTATCGAACGAAGCTTGAATAAGAAGAAAATAAATTAATTTCAAGAAATGTTAACACCAACTCAAAACTTTAAATGAGGGTAGACAGAAAGATGAAGTGGAGCTTGGGGAACTTGAAGGGTATACACAAAAAATTTGGAACATATACAATCACATGAATGAAAGATATAGCTTCAGCAACAAATGAATTCAACTTTGAAAGAATTACTCATTCAGGAATTGTATCAAACGCTTTCTATACAAACTAATCGTAGTATGTAACGAAAGATTGAGAATCAAATAAATACATTACCTTGTGTCTAGACAACTAGATTGCTCCAGTATTGTTCTGCAAAATACGATCATGGGTTTCACGGATTTTGGCTGAAGAATCCTTCAAGTTCTTGATATCGGGTGTTCTTGTATGAGACTATTGATATCGGGTGTTCTCTTAGTTTTTTGCCGTTGTTAAAATCGAGTGTTCTGGCAAAAGACAAAATTGTGTTTTTGATTTTTTTATATTTAGGTAAGTGGATCGGGTCGACGGAACTGGTCATAACCCGGTCCGTTGACCCACAACATTAGGATTAAATGATACTTTTAATCCTGGCAGTCAGATTTTAATCCGATGGCCAGAAATAGATTTCAACTCCTAAGCACTAAGTGTCTGGGTTCTATTGTCCGACAGGAGAAAATTTCCGATAGTATATTACCCTAGAGTTCATTTTTTCCCCCAAAATTTTATTCCATTGACAATGAACATTGTAATACAGAGTTTGTGGAACCCTTATCTCACAATCATAGTCTCGCTAACAAATCGGCTTCTTGCTTTGTTTATGGGGATGCATTACTCCTTGAATGTTCCCTTCCAAGTTCACCATTTCCCTGGAAACCTGCTTGCTTTGGAGTTGAGGATATGGGACTTCATGACTGTGGAAATACTTCCCTTTAAGTTCACCATTTCGTCTGGGATGGCTGCATTACTTCCTGATAATGCCCTTGCTCAATAATCCTACGTGAGAGTTAATAAACTTAGAAAAAAGATGTACTGCCCTTTAACAAATCTAGGCCCTATACATCCGGACTAACAATGGGTAACTCCTATCCATCCGAACCCTGCTAAGTGAAGATGGTAAATCGTCCTGCCTCCTGAAAACCTTTCCCAGCGAACCTCTAGGGTAAGAGGGGAATTCGGAGACGAGAAAAAAGTACGTCACCTGGCTTGCCTCTTTTTACAAAGATTATGTGAGTGTCTAACTATGTACCTGATCCTAGCCCTAATGTATGCATGCAATGAGAGGTCTTCCAGAGGGGAATTTGAGTTCATGAGTCTTCTTACTCCACTTTCTCCATCATGTTGAAAGGTGAGGTTTGTTGACTGTTTCCTTGCTTGCAATCTCATGTATATATGATGGTAGTGATGCATGAGAGAAGTTGAAACTTCCATATTCAGTACCCTACTTGGCTAGAGCAATGGCAAGGCCATTTTGACTATTATGACACTTTCGAATCTAGAGGTTTGGAATTTCAGTGAGCCTTTGATGTATCTCCTCGATTGCATTTCGGGCTCTCCAATTACTATTGCTGATTTTGGTTATATAATGAGTGATGCTATTGTAGCTTGTTTCTAACGTGACCTGCTGAGAGAAAAATAAAATGTGAGCAGCAATAGATTTTTGGTATACCTCTACCTCAGCCTCCAAATCAGTGAGTGCATCCAGTCTCCATGTTGAGGCTGAAATGATGTATCCCTTTTCATCCCTTATAACTCATGCTCCACCTCTTATACTGGGATGTGCCTGTATGTGTAGACCTATGTTGATTTTAAATGTCCCTAGGTCAGGAGTGTGCCATGCCCATCTTGTTTTGAGTCATCTTGGTACTACTGGCAGGTTGTGGCCTAGATTCTCGACAAGATTTTGTTCTGCAGAACTGTCGGCAAAAAATGTTCAACGAGTGCATTGAATAGCATTGAATGCTTGTTGAAAATAAAGGATGAGAAGGAAGGAAAAATTAATGTCGGCAAACGTGAAGAAAACGTGGGCGGCACATGAGAAATGAACAGTAGTTCACGCTACTATTTCCACACGTTTTCTCCCCTATAAAAGAATATCCTCCTTCATTTGTTTCATCATCCCAAAATCTCTGAGTATCATTACAGAGAGAAATTCTATAGAGAAAAATAGAAAGTTTGAGTAATTATCCTTTATTCTCTAGAGAGGTTATAAGTGGTATCCCCTAATGGTCTAAAGAGATTGTAACTCCTATATTCTTTCATAGTGGAATTGATCTATCCTTGCCTGTGGTTTTTTCCCTGATTTGTTATGGGTTTTCCACATAAATTTGTGTGTTTTATTTATCTTCAGTATTATTTTTTGCAGATTATTAGCTGCGGTTTAGCTCTATCCGTCCTATTTTCACAACAATTGGTATCAGAGCTGCGTTCGTGATAGAAGCTATGGCCGCAAAATTGAGTTAGAAAAATTCAACGGGAGTAATTTCTTGCTGTGGAAATTAAAGATAAAGGCTATCCTGCGAAAGGATAATTGTCTAGCGACTATTGGTAACCGACCAGCTGATGTCAAAGATGACAAATGGACCGAGATGGATGGAAATGCTATGACTAATTTACATCTAACTTTAGCAGATAGTGTATTATCTAGCATCGATGAGAAGAAGACAGCGAAGGAGATTTGGGATTATCTCAACAAATTGTACGAGGCAAAATCTCTTCACAACAGAATTTTCCTAAAGAGGAAGTTATACACTCTTCGTATGACTGAATCTTCTTCTGTGACGGATCACGTGAATATTTTAAATACTTTATGCTCGCAACTCACATTGTTGGGTTACAAGATTGAGTCACAAGAACGTGCTGAAATCTTACGCAGAGTCTACCCGACTTGTATGATCAACTTATCATCAAACTGACCAACATCCTTACGGATCATCTGGTCTTCGACGATATTGTCGCCGCTGTTCTTGAAGAAGAAAATCGGTGCAAAAACCAGGAAGACAGGCAAGCGACTTCGTAGTAAGCAGAAGCCTTGGCAGTGATAAGAGACAGATCAATGGAGCGTGGCTCAAGTGAGAGCCAGAACCAGCGCAGAGACAAATCTAAAAGTAAGAAGGGTTCAAAGTGCTACGGTTGTGGTAAAATGGGTCACTTCAAAAAGATTGCTGGAATTCAAAGAATTTCACTCCTCAAGGAAATATTGCAGATAGTTTGGGTGAAGGAATGGCTCTATATTGTGAGGCTCTATGTTATGAGGCGGCGACGACAAATGAAGGCGGGCATAGATTTGTTGACGTGTGGCTCTTCGATTCGAGAGCTACTTTTCATATGACCTCTGGGAAGAGAATGGTTTCACTATTATGAACCAGTCTCAGGAAGATCTGTGCTCAGCTGTACCAATCATGCTTTGCAGGTCGTCGGTATCAGAACCATCAACCTAAAGTTGCATGATGGCTCGGTACGCACTATTCATGAAGTGCGGCACGTAGCTGGTTTGAAGAAGAACTTATTGTCATTGGGACAGCTCGTTGACCTCGGGTGCAGAATTGAAGTTGAGAGGGGATTATGAAAATAATCCGTGGCACACTAGTGCTTATGAAGGGAAAAAAGGAAGCTGCAAAGCTATACGTTCCCTTTTCTCTCATGGAAAAGCCACATTTATCATGCATTATCCCACTTGTCCCATGACTAGAAATAGTGTAATCCGATTTTGGTTCTGAAGAACCGCAGCATCAGGTATCAGGAAAAAGGGAATGAATAAGTTGCATTGTTATTGCCTAGAAGATTGTCCAAAATTAAGTTGCATATTCTATCAGAAAACATAATTCCTACATTTGACTCTAGGAATTTAGACAATTGTATATAGACTGTGAAATCACATTCAATTGACAATAGTAACCACAAATGAAGATTATATCACCACTTGATTCCAGTTTTTTGTCTAGGAAACCAGAAACTTTCTTTATATTTGAAAATTCTGGTAAGCAACCTGCATCTGTAATACCTAAACAATATCACCCTCAACTTCAGTAACATTACAAGAGAGATTGAACTTTACAGACACATAGAAACAGAGAACAAAAGACTTCATAACATTAATTGAAGGAATACAACTAACTTTATCAGTTTTTCACGAGAAATCAGGGGAAATCAAAGATCATGGAGGCTCCTATCACATAAAAAGAATAAAGTTAAATACCAAGGGCGGCAACAGATAGCACACAACAAGAGTATTATTCAAAACCTAGACACTTACACAAAAAACAGTAAGAAAGACAAATTAGGCAGGATAATTGAAACACAAATTCTAGAATGATAAACAAGAGTACCAAAATCTTCAAGATACAAAACAAAGGATTATACTACAAAGTTGGGGTCTTAATAACTGCTATCAAAAGTAGCAAACCAAAGCTGCAGACGGACAAGGCAAATTATATATGCTGGAAGGCATCAAACATAAATCAGAAGCTAAAAAAACATATACTGACTGACGAGCTTAGGTTTCAAATCAACCAGAAATTCATAATGACAAATTAGAGTAAATCTGACAACCGAATTTCGAAGCAAAATCTGACGTAGATGCTAAATTTTCCGGACTACACCCGAAATCTCAGTCGCTTGGCCTCACCTTCGCCTTAGTCTTCCTTGCCTCAGCTCGTAACAGGCCGCTGGTAGAAGTTCATAATGAGAAATTGCAATAAATCGAAGACTTGCCAGGGGCAAGAAGAGAATTTGGAAGACTTGCGAGGGTAAGAAAGAGAATTTGGAAGAGCTGGAGAGGGGTTGTCCCGAAATTGACCCGGAGAACAAAATATGTATAATTGTACATGTGCTAATGGAATCTCGTCCAGCTCAAGGAACTTGGGCCTGTAAGGTGCAAAGGTTCCTGGCCTTTTGATTTATGGCCCTTACGAAGAACTGGGCCGGTCGAAAAAAATATTTGGGGTGGCCTCAAAATTGGCCACGGGCGGTAGCCCGAGCCCGCCCCAGTCTAGATCAACCCTTGCACTGTCATGCCCCCACTCAAACCCTAGGTTTTAGTGGTTTGGGCCAACCCTAATTTTGGGTTGGCCCATTATCGTTGGCCCATTATTTGCTCCTCTTGACTGATACTCCATTTAAGAGGGTTGGCCCATTTAATTTATTTTTATTTTTATTATTATTATTTTTTTATATATATGTTCACTTTTGGAGTTTTGCTTTGTATTTGTACATATTTTGAGTTTTGAATGAAATCCCTTAACTATAAAAAAAAAAAAAAAAAAAACTGACTGGTGCCAAGGCAGAAAGCAAAGGGTTAGAAAATCTCTTAATACGAAAGCATAAAGAGACTACCTTTCTCGAATGTCCAAACATGTTTAACACAGGGCAACTTTCTCGAATGGCATACATATGGATGATGGCCAATAGCTAAACTATATGATAATTGATAACAATGTTTCCAAATAAATAACATCATCCTAATAATTTCAAACTAGACTAACTTTTTCTTCCATTGAACGCAAGACTAACAATCCAGCCGCAATGGAAAAAAAAAAAAAAAAGTCGAATCAAATTAGAATTGCTACAACCAGACAGATATATTAACAAGCAAGTACACATACAAAGGAAAGAAGAAAGAATATGGAGGAGGCACCATTTTCTGCGGTCTCTTCCCTTTCACCCAGACAGGTCATCGTCAGCCCCGCTGAAATTGTCACCATCTGTGTCATCTACAACTCGGCGGAGCTGGGCATCGCCAGCATCCCTTCTGCCTCTTGAGGGGGCATAATCCTGATAAGGCACAGAAGAAGAATGAGAAACATGCTGAGCTATGTGTGCATTATACATGTAATGGGTACGAGTGTGCAAACCAGTGTACGAGAAGTCAGAAGTCGGAGTCGGGTTGGCCCCCGGCCGCCCACCGACTTGGCCGACTAGTAGGCCGACAAACCCTCCCAAAAATTGGCCCGGAGGTCGACTAGTCAACTAGTCGTCCGACTTCCCGAACACTGGTGCAAACTGCAAATGTAACTCATAAGATGCAAGACAACAAAGCAGAATTAAGAGCTTGAACATTCACGTGCCTCTTCATCTCGCAATTCCAAGGCAGCGACAGTTGATCGCCTCCTCACTGTCACTGATCTTGGAACAGGGAAATATCCTGATTCGTCACTGGATTTTCCATCTCTAGCCCGCTTTTTCCTCAGAATGAGCTTTGTTGGAAGAGGCTACATCAAGAATAATCTGTGAGAATTTATATCCATTATGGAATTTTACAAGCTTAGTTTGAAATCAAGGGACGATTTAGCAAAGCCATGGAATAGCCTGTTTACTGAAAGGGGTTGCCTAACTTACTGCATTCTTTCCAAACTAAGCCGATCAGAATCAAATGAAAAAATTAACGAATCATAAAGATGCTAACCAAGTATTTCGCATCGGATTCGCCAAATGTGACAAGATATGTCGTAGGATCCTCCACATCATCACCGCGGACCTGTCAAGTTGTAAACAGGTAAAAAAAATTGATAGTTAAAAGATTACATTAAAGATTAAAAAAACGATGCATGTACAAGAAATTACCAGCTAGGCAGACATAATTAATATGAGAAGCAGCTCAAATTATATAAATTACAGGGAAGTGTTTCCTAAACGTACATCCCAGTGATACTCGCGAACCCACGAATATGAGATATCTTCGTTATCATCATACATGTCCTTCTCTATCTGCCAACACAAGGATTTATGAGATCTCAAGAAAAACTAAATGCACAATGCGACATATCTGCTCATCTTCTTTCAATGAACTTCTACCTCATTGATTGACGGTGCCATGTAAGCCAAAAATTTGTCCCCCTTCTCACTACCTGAGGTCGAGGTATAGCTTTTCATAATTGCCTGCATATTATCAGAGTTGTTATAATCTAGATATTCAAATAACTACCATATGGAAAAGATTACTCTACAAAAACAGAGATAATAAGCTGGTGGTAAGAAATGAAGAAACAAAACAAAATAAAAAGGGCCCACATCAGGACCAGTCTCTTTACAATCAGCCCTACTAAAGCAGAAAACTGTGCAAGGTTAAACGGACAACCTATTTCAAAAACAGCAAGAATTTCAGCCAGAATTTGGATCTTATATGAACAGCGATATGAGAAAACGGGGAAAAATTACTAAGTCATGCACCGTGTGATTTTATAAAGGTTTAATTAGTACTTACTCTTTGTTCATACTCTTCACGCTCTGCTGCATCTAATCTTCCATAGATTTCTGAGCCTACTGTAGGAGCACTGTCAAAAGTGGCCGTCACAAATTGATCATCCCACCTGGAAAATACCAAAATTCCCAAGCTTTTATCAAGAAGGTGGGTCTACACTATTCATTGGAAAAAGCAAGTCAAACAATGTTGAGATTCATTTTCTTTCATTGAGAAATGGCCTCCAAAAGATACTATCGAGTTATAAGCAACAAATTGACAAACGAAATACACTGCATGTGCCAAAAGAATAAGATAAGATTAAGAGAGAGAATGGTTAGGCATTCTGATAGTAACTTTTCTCTACGATTCCATATGCATAAGAAAGCGATTCAATGTTTCTGATTATGAGTGTAACTAGAAAGGGTCAGATACCGGTCAAAATCAGGAAACAGAGGGAGAATCCTTTTTGGCTGTAGTCGTGGATTGCTAGCATGGACAGGCTTAGACTTGCAGGCCTCAAATGAAGCAGCAATATTCTTAATTTGCTTTTCCCTGAATAAAAGAAACATAATAAATTAAATATTACAGATACCCATATGTATTAACAGCCAACAAGCTAACTAACCTACTGTTGAGATTGTCCAAGAGATCCCGGTCCCTAGACTCTCTCAAGTCTTTAGCTTGTTTTTCAGTAAGAGACTGTAGCATAAACAATCAAGTTAAATAAACAGTTACTTTGCTCCAACCCAATACAAGAAGGTAACTAAACTGTACCTGCTTCGTTGATTCCATACTGAGTGGAGATATATACTGAGTTTTGACAAGCCAGGAAACACCTTTATCAGTGGGCCTTTCCTTCCTTTTTATACCATCCGTCTTAATTGGGGTAATAGGATCATCATCACGCAACAACTCCTCATCCTCTGGATCAAGGGGCATCCTTTCACCCTTGGGAGGGCTGGAGAAGGAAGAGAATCATTAAATTAAATCCTAGTAACAGCATAGGCTGGTAAAGAAGGACATAGCAAAGTGAAGATCTAAAGATGTTTACTTGTATACACTAAGATCAAGGAGATCCAAGGGTATCCCAAGATCTGGTTCCACGTATAACTGCGGCTTCCAATTTTTCTCCAACAATGTAATTTGATATTTGCAGTATCTGTAAATAATCAGATTCATACACTTGTTAAAATTTCCAACTTGGGAAAAAAGAAGGAACCACAAGTCCATTAGGTTTTCTCTATTTCCCAAATGGACTAACAGTGTAATGCTACTAGTTTTGTGATTTTACTCCCTTTTCAATTTCTCCTATATCTAAATACACCAAGGATGAGTACTAAAAGTACTAAAATTTACAAACGAAGGCTTTTATATTGTTTTGCTATTTCCGTTATTTATTGGGCACACATGTAATCAAAACTTTTGGTGGAGGGGGACGACCGCCCAATAAAATATAAATTTAAAAAAAATGATTTTTTAAACAGAGAAAACAAAGAAGATAAATATTGATTTCTTAAAGGTATAGAATAGGACCATCAGATTGAAAATAAGAAAATCAGCACAGAAGGACAACTTCAGGGCTTATTGTTTCTAAACCCAAAAGCATAAAGGACCAGATTGTGGCTTTGTATGGATGAGAGTACAACAAGCAAAAGAGAAATGGAAAGCATTATCAATCAGTAACAATTTACATTAACAACAACATATTTAACCAAAAGGTTTCTTACTTGTCTGGATCTCTTTTTAAAGTCAAAAGCTTCATCTTTGCAGATGGATCAGGCAGTTCATTACGGAACCTACAAAATTATACATGTCGAAATTAGAAAGATTCAAGGACCATACACACTTCCAACTACAAGAGCAAAGTTTCATACAAATAATAGCTATTACAAAAGAAAGAGCAACTTCGGAATGAAGAAGTTTGCTAGCTTCTTATTAACCAAATTGCGACCTTTTAGTAACAGAGTACAAAACCAAAATTAGCTGAGAAATTGAATGAAGCTTTAAAACTCAAACTTCCGTGTGAAATAATTTGAACTTATTTACTATATACAAGTTCAGTATACATCATTGATGCGGAAAGACGTCGAGAACCTAGCAATACCTCATTTTCCCAATGAAACAATACTTCTTCGATTTATTATGTAGAACGCAATTTCAGATTCTTTGAAAAGTTAGAGCAGCAGGGTAGATTCATTGCAGAAAACCATATTAAATGGATATATTGAGATGAATCAAATCCAATGACGGTAAATGTGACCTTTTCTATAAAGAAAAAAGGTTAAGGAAGACGACACAAATATATTATGAGAAAAATCTCTACCGATTTATAACTTTTCTATCCAATGTAACGATAAATCACAAAAATGTCAAATCATCAGACCGAAACAACCAGATTGTTACAAGCAAGTAGCAAGGAATATCAGGAGCAGAGGATTTGTATAATCAGATAATAATGATGTCGGTAGACAATGTACTAAGAGCGCGCTGTAAAAGTAGCAAGGCATTCAAAGTAAACATGAACCAGTAAATTTCGATTGAAAATGTGCATATATCCATATGAAATATAATATATTTGTCATAGAAGTACATCACCATGCAGCGAGCGCGAGCAGGAAAAAATAGATAAGCTGCAATTGTGAACATGATTCGACATACTCACTTCATTTTGCAGAGGAATGTTGTCGGCTTCTTCAAACGGTTCTCAATTCTGTCCCCGGTCAGTATTGGAGTACTCTTTCTATCACCCATATGCGATCCACTTATAGGCTCATGGCCCTTGACCCCAGAGGACAACATCTGTGTCTTCTGCAGCACCTTATTTTGTGATTCCCTCACATGCTGCTTCATTTTCTCCTCTTGTTTCTGTTTTTCATACTCTCTCTTTTTCCTTTGCCTCCTTTCTTCCTCTGTCTCGACTCTAACTGATGCCTCATGTCCAGTGGCTCTTTTACCATTTACTGGAAAAGGAGGCTTGTGGTCCATTTTAAAGGAAGACCCGGGATTGGCTTTAACCTCCTTATTAACACCTGTGGGAGCTAACGCAGAGGGCAATGGGGGAGGTGAAGGTTGTGATGGTGGTGGTGGCGGAGGAGGTGATGATGGAGGAGGAGGAGGTGGTGGAGGCTGATCGAAATGAGAATATTGAGATGGTGGGTAGTATGCAGGTGGTGCTGGGGCAGCAGCAGGTTGTGAAGGTGGAGGCGGAGGAGGATAAGAAGAAGAATCTGGTGGTGGAGGTGGTAGTTGATAGTGAAATGGCTGCTGTTGCGTTTGGGGAGGAAACTGGTTTCGTGGTTGAATATTAAAGTGCTGCTGCTGGTGATAATTTGAATCAGGGTTTGCATGGGAATAGTTCCGATTGTAACTTGAAGCCTCACCGGAGCTGTAGGTACCCCAATTCTGGGAATACTGATTGCTGCCATGTAAAGGCGGCGGAGGTGGTGGGGGCTGCAGGGGGGTCTGATTCATTGGCGGCGGTGGTGGCGGAACAAAGGTTGACTGAGGTAGGGGGTGGAACGGGCGGTACGACGCCATTACAGGACTACGAACCAAACAAAATCCCGATTCCTTAACAAAAACCTCGAAATGCCAGTTCTGTTACCTAGGGCAACAAAGAATCAAGTCTTCTTCCACCCCGAGAGAGAGCGGCACAAAAAAACCCTAGCTACGGGTTTCAGAGGAAAAATCGGATTAAGTTGGATCAAGCTCATTTGCAATGGATTTCTCTAAGGTAAGAAGCATTGAAATTCAATTTTTTTTTCTGCAACAAAAAAAGTACTCCATGAATTGGAAACACCATCGCCAAACATGTTCATCAAATAATCGAAGAACGTAAGAAACTAGACAACTAAAAACTTACCGCGACAATCTCCTCTCAAAATCAAAAATTTGAGACGCCGCAATCCAAATCCCAATTGTATAGCAGTAAAACGAAGAGAAATAATAAATAACGAGCACTCCCCTCTCTTCTGCTTTTCTACCATGGTCCCACATTGATAAAAGAAACAGCCAACTCCGTCCAATTCCAAGCTGATTATTGTTACCTTGGTAAAAACAACCGCTACATCAAGGAAAGGGCTTGTTCGGGCGAATTTTTTTTCTGGTGCAGATCTTATGGTGTTAAAATTATAGCGAGTGTTCGGCATAATAAGGTTTGCACCAGAAAAAAATTCTTATTTCGGCATGATAATTGAGGATGAGGATCATTTATGAATTTCTATGGTTACTATCATTAGAAAAATAGTAAAAGAGGTCGTAGGGGTATCATTCGGTCGAGCGAGACCTGACAGGGAAGCGTGATGGTAGAGTGAGGATGTACAAACTAAAGTTAAAGCTAAACAAGATAGCATTAGGCAACTTATGGCGACAAATGAGGATGAGGAGAGGATGAGGAGAGGATGAGGAGAGGATGCAACGAAAAGAGGTGTACTGTCAATTAAGAATCGAAGCAAAACGAGCAGTGGTAGAAGCTAAAATCAAGACATATGAGGGTACGCATACAAGATTGGATACTAAGGAGGGGGCGCAAGATATATACAGACTTGCAAAGACACAAGATTTGAATATAAGAGATATTGATATTGTTAAATTTATCAAGAATGAGGAAGAAAAAACCATTTTTTCGAAGGGAATATAAGAGAGAGGTGGGAACAATACTTTAGTAAATTATTCAACGAGACACGTGAGTGTAGTAGCTGTGTAGGAAATAGGGAGGTGCACCGACCCATAAATCAGAGCGTGGTTAGACAGATATCGACAGATGAGGTGAAGGGAGCCCTTAGTAAGATGAGAGGTGGGAAAGTAATAAGAACAGACAACATACCGATTGAAGTGTGAAAGTGCTTAGGAGATATAGGAGTTAAATGACTAATGACCCTTCTTAACATTATCCTAATGACTGGAAAGATGCCAGAGGAGTGACGAAGTAGCGTAGTAGTTTCACTCTATAAGAATAAAGGTGACGTGCAGCAAGGTGGCAATTATCGTGATATTAAACTCTTAAGCCACACTATGAAATTGTGGGAGAGAGTTATTGAACTTAGACTACGGTGTGAAGTGCGAGTGAAGGAGAACCAATTTGGTTTCATGCCAGGAAGGTCGACGATGAAAGCAATCCATCTCCTCAGACGGCTAATGGAGCAATACCAAGCACATAAACGGAATGTCTATATGGTCTTTATAGACCTAGAGAAGACATATGATACTATACCCGAGATGTTATTTGGGAATGTTTAGAAACCAAGGTCCCGTAGATGTATGTGAGGGCTATATAAGATCTGTATGAGGGTGCGAAGACTAGTGTGAGAATCTCAGTGGGAGAAACAGAGTATTTTTTAGAGGATATAGGATTGCATCAAGGGTCAGCACTGAGTCCGTTTCTGTTCGCAGTAATTATGGATGTACTCTCTCATAATCTGCAGGATGAAGTACCATGGTGTATGTTGTTTTTGGACGATATTGTCTTAGTGGCCGAAACGAAGGAGGAGGTCAATGCTAAGTTGGAGCATTGGAGAGTGACATTGGAGGCCAAGGGCCTCCGATTTAGTCGCTCGAAGACGAAATATATGGCATGCTATTTTGCTAATGAAATAGAGGAAAGTAGTATGAAAGTGATAATTGCGAACCAGATAGTTTCAAATATCTAGGATCCATCATACAAAAGGATGGATGTGTGGAAGGTGACGTTTTCCATTGCCTCAAGATCGCATGGATGAAGCATCAGTCGGCTACTGGAGTGCTATGCGATAAAAAAATCCCGTTCAACTTAAAGGATAAATTTTATAGAACAGTTATACGATCGACGATGATCTACGGGTCAGAGTGTTGGGCTATGAGTCTTTCACATGTGCGGAAATTTGAAGTGGCAAAGATGCGGATGCTGAGTTGGATGTGTAGTCGCACGAGATTAGACAAAATTCCAAATGGGGTATTTAGTGATACACTAGGTGTCGCATCTATAAGTACCAAACTGAGGGAAGGAAGGTTGCAATGGTTTGGACATGTACGCAGAAGGAGTTTGGACGATCCAGTCAGGAGAGTCGAAAGATTACAAGTCGAAGGGCGACAAGGGAGTGGGAGACCTAAGAGGACATGGGATGAGCCGATTCGGTTGGATTTAGTAGGACTAAACCTCTCTGAGAACATGACCTCTGATAGGACGAGTTGGAGACGTCATATTACGGTTAAAGAGACATAAGACTATATAGAATAGTTATTTGCTTATTATTCTCTAGACTGATAGGTATTTAGGTATTTAGTTTGATCGTTATTTGCGTAGACATTTATTTATTTCGATATGTACGTAGTGAATGGTTGGGGTAAGTAGGTATTTCATTTATACTTGATTCTTCTTTCTATTATTTAATTATTTGTACTATTATTATTTATCTTTTTTTATTTTATTTTATTTTTATTTTTATTTTTTTCGAACTGGGGTCTCCACGGAAACAATCTCCCCATCGTGTTGTGGGGTGAGGGTATGATTGCGTATATCCTACCCTCCCCAGACTCTGCCTAAGGGCGGGATTTACTGGGTATGTTTGATTTAGTTTGGTTTGACCCTACTTTTAAGGAATAATTGCATAAGTAACCTCTTCTCCAAGATCCTATTTCGAAATGTAACTCTACTATTTCATTTGAGAAACCCTATGCGGACAACATATAAACCGAAAAGTAACTCGAAAATTAAGGAAATGACAAAATTACCCCCGGCCCAAGTGTGTTTTTGTGCTTAGTGGAGAGTTAATTTTGTCAGTTCCTTGAATTTCGGTTTATATGTAGTATGTGTAGCACAACTCATTTCATTTTTTATTTACTTTTGTTGTTCTTTTACTTAAAAGGCCTTAAAAACGAAAAGAAAAGAAATAAAATACTAAACCGTCTTAATACCTTCTAATTAAGTTAAATCGCTGGTAGACTTTTTATCTCACCGCCAAGAAAAACCTCAACCTCATTATAAACTCGAAAACCTAGACTAGAATCGCCTTCAACACAATGGAAAAATCGTCGAACACGCATACACGAAAACACGTCCAAATTTCTGGTGATCAAATATCCTGCGAGAATGCCTCAAATACGCACACGAACTACTCTTCGCGGGAAGGAGGAGCAACAACAATTTTAAGAGAACTTGCTGAAATACTGCGGGTGGGAAATGGTGTTACGGACGACACGAAAATGTCAAGAAATGTAGGTTTGATAGTGGGAGATGACTCCGGTGGACACATTGCAAGCCATTCCCCATCTCGAAATCTTACGGTAGGCATTTTTAATGAAATTTGTACATTGCGTTGTGATTAAACGACTCCATTAGTCGAGTTTGGAACGGATCCCATATTACTAATCTGCAGTTTTATTTGATCAATTCTCTTGGAGATTTTGTTTGATTGTATGAAACATATATACAGGTGCTCATACGTGTTGATGCACCTGAACTGCTCAGCATTTCAACATACCTATCATTAGAGGTCTATGTTAGCGCACATGTGGAGTTCCCAGTGAGGGTGACGGTGCGCCAGTCCCTGCGGATTATAGGAGAGATAAAGGAGCGTTTGACAAAACAGGAGCTTGCCCAAATTCAAAGAAGTTGTTTTGGACATTTACTGGACTTGGACGATTCTTGGACTACGTTCCCCGAGCAACTTGCCCATTCCTTAATGCTAAGACAGATCGATACTCCAAAGCGGATGGAGCTTTGGTTTTTGATAGATAGGAAATTAATCAGTTTTGGTATCCATGAGTTTGCAATGGTGACAGGGTTGAAATGCTCGAAGAAGCCAAATCCAGATCATTCTGCGCGTGATAATCGGATAAGAGATAAGTACTTCAAAGGACTCACGCACCTCATATTTAAAGACCTCGAAGAGAAGTGGATGGAATTGACCCAAAAAAGAGGATAACGATGAGGTGCAATTAGCTGAGGACAGAGCTCAGATGAAGAAGAGAAAGAGGACGAAGTCTGATGCGGCTGTCGAGCTGCAATTGTCTGAGGATAGGATCCAAACGAAGGAAATGAAGAAAAAGACGAAGAAAAAGAAGAAGCATCACAGCAATGCGACAGATGAGGCTACCGAGCAGCAATTGTCTCAGGACATCAGCTACATTTGTCTGAGAATAGGGTTCAGATGCAGAAAATGAAGAAGACGCAGAAAAAGCAGAAGAAGCATCACAGCAATGCGAAGGATGAGGCTGCCGAGCGACAATTGTCCGAGGACAAGGTCAAGCTAACAATGTTATACCTGCTAGAGGGTGTGATCCTAGCTGGTGATTCAAAGAAAAAAGTCGATGAACTTGTTGTCACAATGGTAAATGATCTGTTCACATTTAATGCCTATCCATGGGTCAATAAAGCTTACGTGGAGATCATCCATAGCATCGGTCTTAAGGACCTTAGGGTCAAGTACTCAAAGTACAGTGAACGAAGGCAAAAAGAGACCTACACACTGACAGATTTCCAGTTTGCTTTACATGTGAGTCGTTGATCATTTATTGGTGTTTTCGTATATAGAGTTTAACGTGAAGATATAACTAAGAAGTATGTGTATTCCATTGAAATAGATTTGGGCGTTAGAGGCAATTACCAAGCTCTTCCCAATATGTGGCAACCGTATAAGTGATGGAAGCACAAAGAGGTATCCTAGGAGCCTGAATTGGAGTTGTTGTCCGATGATGAGCAGTCACGAAGAAATCATTGATGCTTTCTGCAACAAAAGGATAAGGAACAACAGGCCTCGATTTGAGGTGATGTTTACGTGCATCTCCGTATACGGGATCAAACAGTAACATTCATAATTCTCATAATCATGCATGTCGTAATTCACCCACCCTGCATATACGATGCCATGCAAAATTCCAGTATGCATTATTCCGAAGAAATCATGCTTGTCGTGATTCACCCACCCAAAGCATGATTGCGCGGCCCCGTATACATGTCTGTCAGGATGAACCCACTCTGCATATACGGGGTCATGCACGAATGATGCACGTTCCTAACCTAACAGTTGTTTTTTCGATTTCTCTCCCATGGTGTTCTTTATCAAATCCTAAAACTTTCGAAGGAAGAAAGTGGGATGTCATATATGAAGGATATTGAGGACGTACCTGACTGTACTGATGGGCGGATCACTAAATTGGTGGAATTGATCAACATGTCTAGGTCTGGGTTTTTTTGCAAATGACTCCCACGAAGAAGAAAACGATCTATCAACTAAGGAAAGGCAGCTCAATGCCTTGTCACAACTACATCATAATTCTCAACCTACTACTCCATGACCTATCCCAACGAGTCACAGGACTGTATTTCCCGATTCTAAGTCTAATTCCACGATGGAAAATAAGAAGATAGTGGATGACTCTGGAATGTCATAACGTATTTGATGGGGTGTAGGGACAAACTTAAAAAACAAATCGGTGCAACTGTTAAGTTTTATCATGAGGACAATGTAGTGAAAGAAAGGGAAATTAAAGAGTTGCGGAATAGGATTTGGAGTCTGGAATGTCTCGGAACCAAGGCAGTTGATGATCATGTTAACATGAATGTCGCATTTGTGGAGCCAGTCGTCGCATTTGTGGAGCCAGTCGCCGCCTCTGTGGAGCCAGTCGAAGACTTGGTTGACATGAATGTTGACTCTACGGAGCCAGTCGCCGCCTCAAAATCAGTCGTCGCCTCAAAATCAGGCACCTCCTCTAAGCCAAGCACCTCCTCTATGGAACCATCTGGTGCCGTAAGTGATCATTCGTACACGTACATATACGACAACCCTACACGATAGTTGGAAGGCATGGATGTGCCACCTGATCTTGTACATCTGGAAGACTTATACGTTGGAGATGTTAAGTCTACGTCTACACCGATCGTAAATGAAAAAACTGATGAAGAACAAGTAGCGATTTGTAGTAATAAGAGGAAATGGAGATCGTCGAAACACCAACACTTGATATTTCCACGGCCTAAAACTAAGAGGACGAAGGAAGTTTATAATCCAGATGCCTCCACAGGTGCAGAAAATGAATTCAATCAGCATCTGGAATGTCTAAAATATTGGATGAATACGAGTGATGCAACACGTTGTCCGAAAGACATTCGTAGTGGGTTTATAGACCTGGATCCAAAAATTCTTCAAAAACCTTATAGCAAAAGATTTTTGGCGGTAGGATAATGTAAGTATTTATTCTGATAGTTTTGTTGTAATCATGTATATAACCATTAGTTGTACCATCAGGGGCGGACGGAACTGGGATGGGGGGGGCACGTGCCCCCCCAAAACCTGGAAAAAGACTCTATTAAAGAAAAGACACTACTGAAACGAAAAGAAGAACTTGAAGACGCAAAAGACACTGGAAGACGCAAACAAGACTTCACGGAAGATTTGCTGCCTGATTCAACTTATGAAAAGAAGAACTTGAAGACGCAAACACTGGAAGACACTGGAAGATTTTTGCTGCCTGATTTTTATTCAACTTATGGTTTCGTTTCGTTTCAAGTTTCTCTTTTCTCTTCTCTTTCATTTGGTTCCTTTCATTCCGTTCTGCAGCAGAGGATTGAGTTGAGCAGCGAAGGCGGACAACAATCAACATTGATACAACACAGTGTTCTCCTCAGGTGTGTTTGAATTAATTTAGGGTTGATATCATTCTTTCTACTGGGAATTCCAGATGGATTTTGAGAAATTGGTGAATTAACAGATTGTTTGGATTATGTTTTATAGGTTTTGAGAAATTGAGAATTTGGGATTGTTTTGATTGTTCGGTTTTATGGGTTTTGAGAAATCTTATTCATTCGGCTGATTTATATGAAGAGAAGCGTTTATATGATATATATGAAATTGGGGATTAACTGATTGTTTAGATTGTGTTTTATGGATTGTTTCGATTGTGTGATATCATGATTGCCAATTACCATTTTTTTTCATAATCTGTTCATATGAACGACGTTCTGGTCATATGAACACAATCTGTTCATATGAACTATTAACAGATATGAACAGAAATCTGCTCATATGAACAGATGATATGAACAGAAATCTGTTCATAGTTCATATGAACACATTTTGTAATTATTGTTTTTTTATATTATTAAAACATTTATATATATTAAAAAAATACATAATACGAAATTGGGGGATCGTGACCCCCCTACGAAAAAACCTGGATCCGCCACTGGCTGGTTACCTTTGAAAAGTGGACTAGAATCACGCAATGTTTAATCGTAGCTTCTCATTCATCAATGTAATACCATTAAGCTTTTCCATCAATACATGTGGGTTTTCACTTCTGGCATACCTTACAAATCCAAACTTTTTTCCCTTCCCTTATCAACTTATGTGGAATGTATACATCTTTGACAATGCCATGGTCTCCAAATACTTTGCCCATCCTGACAGAGTCCCAGGTAGGGGGAAAGTTGGAAAAAAAGAAGGTTATGAGGTTTGCTCTGAGATTGTCAATCTTTTTCATACCTTGAGTCATTGCTTTTGGTGGTGGTTGCACGTTCTGCTTGATTCTCTGGTGCACTGGTTTCTTGTAGGTAACTGGTTGCAACTCCCCCCTCGCACTTCATTTACAATCTCGTTAGTTTCTGCAGGTTTGATCATCATCTCCTTGCACAATCTTCTCCTTCCCTTTTCTTGATTTTCACTCCTTCCATTCAAACATTTTGAGGAGAGAGAAGAGAGGCGTTGCCTTGCTTTTTTTGTTGTGGATAGACTAAAAGTAGAGAAACACTTCTTGTACTACATAGGAACCGAACGGAAACCGAATTGTGTGAATGATGGTGGTGGGCCCTAGCTAACACACACACACAAGTGTGTATCTGTGCTAAGTGTGTGTCTGTTGGTTTAATTTTCGGTCTAACCTTGTAGTATGAGTAGCAAGGCTCCTAAAAGTATCAAACTTATAGACCATTTATGGCGTATTATTTATATTCTAGGAGGCAAGGAATTGGGTTTTATAACCACAAACCTATTCAATACAAAAATGAATTTTCCTTCGCTAATGTCATTGTCCAATGTTGTCACCTGAATTTTAGATACTACCTTACCTCCATTGGCTCAAACACAACATTGCCGAAATGAAAACTATTCCTTACTGACCAAATAGCCCAATTGTTGCCAACCAAAACGTAAACTACATTTCCTCTTCAATACCTACTAGTATATCTCTAGCAAAAATGTCTAGTTCTTGCATATTAAAGCCGTATACCATTTCCCTGATTTTGAGCCATGACAACCACAAGATTTTGGGTTGCAAGAAGCACAAAAAACACGCGTGACAGCATATTATTCGTTCATGGTGTGGCTCACACTTTATGGTCATCTAATCCTTCTGCCATGATGAATTCTTGCATTTCTTGTGCCAAAAAATTCATGTGGTGTAGCATTTATGGACTCTTTCCAGACCAATACACCACTGCTACAATTTAAGAATAAATGGTCATCCAATTCCAACTCCCCATTACACAGAATGCAAGTAATATTTATCTCAGAAGCTATAATACCTCATGTCTGCAGATTTTTTATTGTAGAAAACGTTTTGGAGCAATCCTCAAGAAAACATGGTGACCTTTTTGTGACCACTCACTTCATACCAGTTGCATCTTTTTGATCTTTTACCGGTCTTTGTTCATCCAGGAATCTGCTTGCCCTTTTGGACTCATATCCAATAGTAAGACTATCCATGCATCTCCTCTTGAAAAATTCAGAGATTAACGTGTGCGGAAAAATAAACGAACAAGGCAACAACACAAAATTTAATGTGATTCAGCCAGAAAGCCTATCAGAGATTAACGTGTGCGGAAAAATAAACGAACAAGACAACAACACAAGATTTAACGTGATTCAACCAGAAAGCCTACATCCACGAGAGAAAAGGAGAATCAATCAACTATAAGCACAGTAGTAATACAAAGGAGACATGGATAAAACCTAGGAGATACACATGGAAAACCTCTCAAACTAGAGAGCCACAACCCAAGTCTCACATCTCTCTTTTTTTTCTCTCAACCCAGCCTCTCTTTCTTTTCTGCCTCTTTCTCAACCCTAATGGTCAAGAGATCTAATATTTATA
>JAOYMZ010004318.1:0-23591 GCA_025802335.1 Pinguicula primuliflora | reverse complement strand
ATTAAGCATAAAAACAAATATAAGACTACAATGGTAGCCGCCTAGTATTTCTAAGGAGAAAAAAGAGATAGATGTCTTATTGGTTGAATGTACATGTCATGCTCAAGCATGACTTGTTGAGAATAAGGATCTAGAAGAAGATGAAGAAGAATTAAAGCTATGGCATCCAGTGAGTTAGGAAGAGTTTGAAAAAATTGAGACTATAAGAAGCATAAAAAATATACGAGAATTGAATAATAAAGCGTTTGAGTCAGATGATGAGGGACCAGTGATTGATGATGAATATTTTGAGTCAGGTGGGGATTATGCTAGAGATGAATATGTGGACGTTGAAAACAAGCTTAAGCACATGATTTTTTTTGTTTTTTTTTTGGTTTTTTAGTTAAAATCCGTCCATTTGTTTTGGAGGGTGATACACGTTAACGATAACAGAGCTACTCGCGAGTCCGAAATGTTCGTACAAAAATTATAGCACAATAACCTAAATGGTCCTAGGGTCACCAAGACTCAATTATTACATATTATGCATAATTCAAAAAGAAATTTTTTATAATTGACTTCTTTTGAAGCTTGGAAGTTGTCCCTGCAAAACCAGTTAGAAAAAATCTTGGCAAAGCTTACCTGCTGTTTGTAAGGTAGAAAGGCACTCCTGTCAAAATACATGTTGCTTGATCTTCCTTTTAGCGTGTCTGGATAACCTCTCTTAGCCATAGACGATTTGATTTGGATGCAGAGAATAGCTCGGGCTATTTGTACTTCACGAAATGTGTCCATTTTTTTCTTGTTGCACTACTGCAACAACCCCAGGTGGAAGCATTTCTTCTGTGAATCTGCATGTGCCATGTACTGCTCCCCATTTTGCAAGCTCAATTGCTGCTCTATTTGCTTTCTTCCTGCACACATGTGGAGCTTCCAAACCAAGGTTAGATAATAAAAGACGGATGTTGTTTACCTGTGGCTTAATTCTACAATTGCAGCTTTCGTGGTGTAGGATGTTATTTTGGAGCTCAAACACATTTATCTCTTGGATGAACTGTGATCCTAGAGGCGTTGGGCGGAGTTCTGCACATTCCAGTGTAAGGATTAGCGCATTTGCGCATGCTTGAAGATGGAATGAGCTCTGTAGTTTCCATGCTCTGGCCTCTATCACTTCCCCTTGGCTATTTCTTATGAGCATGCCACCACCAGGTATCGCTGTAGTAGCTGAGAATATAGATCCTATATTTCGCTTTGTGTATCCTGATACAGGAGCCCTCCAGGAGTTGCTTGAATGAACTGGATGAGGAATCCTTGGCTGCATAATGAGATCCATGCGTCTAAGGAGTTTTTCCTCTCTATTTGACTTAGGAATTGGGATCTTCGCTATCTGCACAATATCTCTCAGTTGATTTTGGATGTTGCGGATGGCTAACTGATGAGAGACTCGAATGTTGTCCCAGAGATTAGAATATCTTTGTTTCCATATCTCAAAGCAGATTAATGCCTGCAAAAGTTGCATACCCAGCTTGAACTCTCTGTCTCCTTGATGTCTATATCCAAACTGTCGCCTGCCATTCATTTGTGAAGTTCCAGAAATTATATTGAGCTGGATCTCAAAGTGATTCTATATCCCAGATGCCAATTCCCCTTCAAAGAATAGATGCTAGGTGGATTCTTCCTATGGTGCCACTTGACAGCAGTTGCATTTTGAAACCAGAACCACTCCTTTTTTTCCTTATATTGCTATCCACAACTACAATGGCATGTGCGATCCTCCGACATAGAAAGCTGATTTTAAGGGGAAGTGAGGTATTCTAGCATGCTTTGAACTTCTTTTGATGTTGCTGCCTATATCTCACAATATTCCAAGCATAGCAGACAGAGAACTTCCGCTTTGGATCTGGTTCCCACACTATTTCATCTTTGCTAATGACTTCTATCTCTTGGATTAACTGGACCATGTCTGGGTTATGAGGAAGCAACTCATTCCAAGCGGAAAGTGACCAGACATTGCCTTGATTTGCCTGCATAATCAGCATATCTTCATGCCTCACCGTAAGACCGTTGCCAAGAATAAAATCACCAGCCCACTTTTCTCTCCATAGACTAATATCCCCTTCACCTACTCTCCATCTCGTGTGTTGTATCATAATTCCGCCGATTGATACAATTCTTTTCCATGTTGCAGAATTCGTAGATTTTGTTATAACATTAGCAAATGGTTGTTCATTGCAGTATTTGCTCTGCATGAATCTAGCCCAGAGAGACTTTCCTTCCCTACCTTTCCACCATAATTTTGCACTTAATAAAGTTGTTTGATCTGGGATACTTCGAATTCCTAGTCCCCCTTCGTCCGTGGATAGACATATTTGTCTCCAATTTTTCCAGTGCATCAGGAGCTTTCCAGTGCATCAGGAGCTTTCCATCTTTTGAACCCCAAAGGAAATTTGCAAACATAGCTTCAATTCGTTTCATAATTGTTTTCCTAGGAGCCAATGTCATCAGCAGGTATACTAGCATACTGGATAGCACATGTCTCGGCAGGATAATTTTCTCTCCTTGTGACAGGTAAGCAGCAGCCCAACCTTCCAGTCTTATACGGATCTTGCTACACAGCAAATCAAAGATAAGAGTAGGTTGTCTTCCACTGTAAAGTGGACAACCCAGATATGTGAAAGGAAGAGTACCTCTGCTAAATGACAATAGCTGAGTGATATTTTGAACCGTAGAAGCCGTTGCTTTACCAAAGATATAGAACTCGCATTTTCGCTGATTAACGAGCTGACCTGAGCAGTTCACATATCTTAATAGGAGAGCTTTAAATTTGTCAATTACCCTTTTGGTGCCTCGAGAGAACAGCAGAAGGTCATCTGCATATGCCAGATGTGAAATAGGAGCACACCCTTGTGGTACCTTGTATGCTGTTTCTGGATGTCTTTCTACCAGAGAGTTAAGAGACCTGCTTAGCACTTCTGCTGAGATGATAAAAAGCACCGGAGAGATTGGATCTCCCTGGCGTAAGCTTCTAGTAGCTTTAAAATATCCATGTACCTGTCCATTAATAATCACAGGAAAACTACAGGGAGAGGTGACTCTCCATATCATATCAATGAAAGGTTCTAAAAATCCAAATCACCTAAGAACTTTGAACAGATACTGCCAAGACACTCTATCAAATGCCTTTGCCATATCTAACTTTATTGCTAGGTTTTGACCCTCATGTTTTTTATTTAGGAAATGAAGCATTTCCTGAGCTAGTAGCACATTATCTGAGATTACTCTTCCTTTAACAAATCCACATTGGTTAGGAGATATTATTGCAGGCAGAATATGTGTCAGTCTTGCTGCTAGAATCATAGAAATTATCTTACCAGAAAAGTTACATATACTTATTGGCCTATAATCTGAGCAAGAACTGGGATTTTGAGATTTAGGGGTTAAGCATATAAGGGTGCTAGGGAAGTAGGGAGACAGTTCCTCTCCTGCAAAGAAAAACAGAACTGCCTCTAATAGATCCATTTTAAGAACCTCCCAGTAATGCTTAAAGAAGCAGCCAGAGAAGCTGTCTATTCCTGGAGCACTATCAGTAGCCATAGAGAAAACAACCTCTTTGACTTCGTCCATATCAGGTCAGACAGTCAATAGAGAATTCATCTCCTCGGTAACAAGAGAGGGAATATTAGAAAGTAGTTCCTGGTCATCAGTAACATTGCAAGAAGTAAGTTGATTATGGAAAAATGAAGTGATTCTTGAGGAATATCTGAAGAATTTACAGCCATACCAGAAGAATTCAGTGTGTTCGAAATATAAGACTTACTTCTCTTAATTTGCACCACTTTATGAAAGAAAGTCATATTTTTATACCCTGAATCAAGCCATTTTATCCTGAATTTCTGTCTCCAGAAAACCTCTTCAGCTCTTAGAGCCTTATTTAGTTCATCCTGACCATTCTCTAGTTCAATCCTATCTGATTCTAGATTTGAGATTTCATATTTTTTCTCTAACAGCAACATATTATCTTCAGACTTTTATATTGGCAAAAATGTTCCCGTAGGAGCTTTTATTCCACTCTCTAAGGGTCTTTTAATATATCGAATCAATTTTGTTCCGGTTCATTGTTACTAAACCTAATCCTCTCACTGCTCGATCCTTCCTTCGTCAATTGTCTTCCTCAATCCTCGGACGGTCGGGCTCAGACCTCACATACTGCTTCTAATCACAATTGTGGTCCTTCTCGTGCCAATTTGTGTTACTTGGATTTGGTCGGACAAGAAAGATCTTCAGGATAAGTGGAGATGAGTTCAAGCGCGGCTGCGTGGTAGTTTAAAGAATTTCGGTTTGGTTTGGTTTTCAAGTTTTAATGTGGTTTTAGCATGGCTGCATGGTAGTTTATACATGAGATTACATGAGATTATCAACCCATGCTCGAAGAAAGATTCTACAATTGTGGCATGTGTGGTTTATACATAAGTGCTAGGTGGCGTGTGGCATAATATTTTAGGTTACATGAGATTACAGAAAGATTCTTGAATTCCATATTAGCTTCATTCCAGATTAGCCTCATTCCAGCTTACTCATGATATTGGAGTAATGATCTTCTTGAATTTATGCGACGATGAGTAGAATTTTTTTTCTTTTGAAAATTCAAAAATTTTGAATTCTGATATAAAATTCTGAAATTTTGAATTGTAATACAGAATGAAAGGGGATTGCAGTTCAGCTTCCGAAATAATTTCGGAATGGCTAAAAAATAGACCATTCTGAATTCCGAATGCCCAGGAATAGAAGAGGGAGACAGGCATCTCCCATCAGTTTTCTCCAATAAACTCGGCGACAAGCTCGCTGCAGGAGTTCCCACCTCCCCGCGAATTCCTCCATGTTGCTCCCTATAAAGAAAAAAAATCGGTCAATGATGAAGATATGAACCGTATAAATTCTAGGGGAAAATGGCGGAAGGGAGGTACAAGATTTGAAGGAAGAAGACATGTAGAATTGGATTTCGTAAATGGAACAAAGGCAAATCAAGATCTGGTGGACTGTAAGTAGAACGATTTAAGGTTGAGGCAGACCTCAATTTAAGGGATTTTGATGTTTAATTTAATTATTTTGAATGAACTTATGTTACTCCTATGTGTGATGTTATGCTTGAAGTTGATTACCCAAAGTTTCTCTTTTATAAAAGATTCAAATTCTGCTACTTTTTTTTTGAAATTTTGGCTATTGAAACTTCTCTGCTCGATTTTGAAAATGTTGCACAAAACCCTTTTCAAAAATCTGGTCAATATTTTGCACAGGGAAAAATAGGATTTGAACTTATATTGTGGAAGAATGTTGCTATGTATGATTAAGGGATCGTAGAAATTTTTTTGAGTTGCCTCCGGGTGTTGGCCTGATGGTCATGATGGCCTATGAAAGCTCGTGTGATGGGGGAAATAACCCTCGTGTTGGTGATGTTGGGAATTCTCGTGTTGAGTGTAAAGACCCGGGTACTATGCCCATCGTCGTGTGGTTGCCCTTATGAGAGTGGGTGCGATGTTGTGAAAGGCTTGATGTTTTGGAAAGTAAAAGTTTTACTGCATACTTGATCCTTGTAGAGGGTTCTTGTTTACATTCCTGCACTGTTTTCAAAAGAATAGAAGTTTTCAACAGATTGATTAAACCCATGCGTGCTTAATTTATTCAGCTATGATTAAATCTTAAATTTTTACACTTATTGAGCTTCCGGGCTCATAGATACGTGTTTTATACGCTTTTCCAGGTCAGGTTGCAGGAGGGGGTAATTGTGGTTGAGTTCAAGATGGAATCACCGTCTGTGTTGGTGCCTAGTTAAATAAGACTTTTGATGTTTTATGTACTATGATATTAGGGTATAATACACTTTCGGAAGTTTTTGGAGCAAGGATATCATCCCCATTTTTGGAGATGGGGGGATAAAACAATTCTAAAAAACTTAATGGACAAAACACAGTAGAGTCCCAGATATGGTACACTAATTATGTTGATAGAAGCTGGTTGAGAAGTCATTAGGACCTGCCGCTTTGTCCGGATCCATATCATCAAGGGTGGACTTGATTTCAATGTCACTGACCTGCCTAGAGAGTACGTGCGATTTTCACACACACTACGTGTGATTCGCAAAAACCTTCGTTCGAATTGATTTCAACCTTTTCTCAAATCCTCAATTGGCATCGCAATTGATCTGCGTCTGCTGATTGAAGGTCGCGAGAGGTCGGATGGTCGGCCAGGCGACGATGGAGATTTCATCGCAGCCACCCCTACCTTCTGGAAATGTCGCAAATGAGTCAACATATGCTTCTGTTGTTTCCAAATCGATTCAACAAGATCTCTGGCGATCAGACCAAGTTTTGTGGTCTATGAATGGAGAGCCGACGAACTCCTTCTCTGAAGAAGAGGTAGAGCAATCTAGTTTACCTTTTTCAAATGCATTAATTGGAAAATTTTCTCATGGTCGCCCATCCATGGTAGAAATCAGACGCATCCTTACCACGATAGGTCTTAAATCCAGTTTCACTGTTGGTTTAATAGATCATAAGCATGTATTACTGCGATTTGGTTGTGAGGAAGACAAAAATTGAGTATTGCTTCGTGAAATCTGGAATCTAGGGAGATTTTCGATGAGAGTCTTCAGTTGGACTCCTTATTTTCAGAGCGATGTTGAACCGCATATCTCCCCGATTTGGATCTCTATTCCAGATCTTTCGTTATGCCTTTACAAAAAGGAGCACATATTCGATGTTGCAAAGTGTTCGGCCAAACCACTTACGTTGGATCAGGCAACTCTTGACTTATCTAGGCCGAGTGTGGCATGCATTTGTGTTGAAGTATATCTACTGAAGCTCCCGATTAAGCAAGTCTGGATTAAGATGGGGAAAGTTGAATTTTGGCAAGCTGTTGAATATGAGACATTCCCAGCATATTGTACTAATTGTATGAGAAAGGGCCACTTCAAACTGATTGTGAACTTTTGCATCTTGAAAAGAGACGAATGAAGCAACCAGAGGTTAAACAAGGTGTCGGGGAAAAGAAAGCTCCAAAAATTTCAAAGCCAAAGACTAATCCGTAGTATCAGCGGGTCCAAGTGGGTACTGTGATGATCAATATTCCACAAATTCCTGGGACGGTGATCTCTGATAAGCAAACCTTTTCCCCGGTGGCAGTTACTCCTTTTCGGGTTAAACCAACTCCTGCCCTGATTCAGGTGGCTCACATTCATGAACGCCTGTTGAATGATCTTCATTCAAGGCCTGTCTCGGTGGTTCTGGGTGAGAATCAGTACATGGCAAAATCTGGAGGGAAAAATATAATAGCACATACCACGGGACCATGTATGGACATTGTGGAGATTCCTAGTGAACAATATGCAGTAGGCGACATTACACCTCTAGCAATCACTTGGCGTAAAATGCATGAATGTGATGAGCATCAAGTTGTAGCCAGGACCTTCCACTTTGTCCAGATCCATATCATCAAGGGTGGACTTGATTTCAATGTCACTGGCCTGACTAGAGTGTACGCGATTTTCACACACACTATGCGCGATTCGCAAAAACATTTGATCAAGTTGTAGTTCGTGAAACTTTTGAACCCTCTGAGGAGATTATGGGCAAGGGCCCTACTTCAGAGCAGATTGGAGACACTGACATAATTTCTGGGTCGAATCTTGTTGATGCAGAAGATGTTGGTGTGATTGGGACATAAGGACTAACTAATCTAACTGTGGAGCATTTTGATAGTCAGATCCTTATACGGCAGATAACTTCTGATGGAGCATCTATCCAGTTAGAGGACAAGGTGGATGATAGTAAGGTACCTGATTTTGGGGTTCTTTAGAGCCATCGTGGAGTTGCTACTGAAGTACCTAAGTATGAAATAATGGATCCAACCGTGAATAAAGAGGGTTCAATCTGGAATTTAAACAAGGTAGAAGAGTTTGGTGTATCGACACACTTTTGTGATGTGAATTTTCTAATCAAATCCACTGAAGGTTCCGAGCTAGCAAGTCCAGAGTTTGGTTAGCAGCATATATATATGGAATTGAAAATCCCTCGCAGAAGATAAAACAGAGGAGGGTGAGATTCTGGCCCGAGATCCGACTGAGGGTCTTTAGTACTTTAGATCTGAGTTTTGGGATACTAATAGTAGCATAGATGACATGGATTGTTGGCCAGATGATGAACTGCTAAGGCAGACTGAGAAAAATACATCTTGAAGTTCCTCTTTGGCTAAGGTGAAGAAAAAGGCTCGCAGATCCGGTTCCAAACCGAAAGGATATGCTACAAGATCCAAAACTAATTATCTTAAATGACGAGTGGCCTTTTCTGGAACATACGAGGTATTGGTAATAAGCCTTCTTTGCGGAGACTGGTAAATTTAGTACAATTTCATAAGTTGGATTTCATTATCCTTATGGAACCTAAAGTAAGTAGCCAGTAGCTTCCATTCTTAGTTAAAAGGCTACGTTTCAATGATGGGGTGTCTAACTGGATCAATGTGGTTTATGTGGAGTCACAATCTAAGTTGTTCGATCTATTCAGATTCATCTCAAATGTTGGTTTTAAAAGTTTGCAGTAAGTATACCACTAAATGTTGTTATATGGGTGGAGTTTATGCCTAATGTTCACGAAGGAGGCGCCATGAACTATGGGAAGAGATGAATAGGGTTTGCCAATTTGTGCCTGGTCCGATCTTGATTGGGGGAGACATCAATGTCATATATTCTGTAGAGGAAAAGCAAGGAGGATGACCCATAAAAATGGGCACTGTGTCTGACTTTATTGGAGCTAAGGAAGCTAATAATCTAACAGATGTCGGCTTCTCTAGTAGCATTTTTACATGGAGTAATAATTGCAAAGGAAACAAATGTATACTGAAAAGGTTGGACAGAGTGATGGTTTCAGAGTCATGGATTCTGGAGGCTGAGAAAGTGGAGGTTACACATCTACATAGAGGGGTTTCGGACCATGCTCCCCTCTTGTTGAATTTGGTTTCTTCCTTTCCAAAACTTTTTGCTCGATTTCAATTTCACAGATTTTGGATCACCCACCCAAGTTTTCAAGATTTTGTTAAATTTATTTGGTTGCAACCCGTCCCCAAAAATAATGAACTTCAGGAATTTGCTCATAAACTGAAGAGACTGTGGAAAGAAGTCTGCATATGGAACAAGTTTGTATATGGCAATACATTTGACAACAACCGCAAGATTGAGGAACATATATTACAGTTGGAGGCTTCATATGACACTTCTAGCTCGGAGAATGATAGAGTACATCTATACAATGCTCAAGCTCAGCTTACTCAGCATCTATTAGCGAAGGAATTATTGTGGAAGGAGAAATCTAGGCTGAAATGGCTGAAGGAGGGAGATAGAAATACTTCTTTCATCCATCGTACAGTTAAAATCCACAGGCAACAATCGTCTTAGTTGAATTGGATGTCAGCTGATGATAGTTTATTTCCTCCTATAGAAATTCTGGAGCAGTTGGTTGCCCATGTTAATTCTCAGCTTTCTGCAGAATCGATCTCAGCCTCTTCTCAACTGTTGGAGTTGACCAGTGTTGGTATCTGATGAAATGAACTCTATCCTCACTAGGGGTGACTATTGGGATATCGGTCTCAAGATTGTATAATCCTGAGACCGTCCCGATAATGAATGAGACAGAAAATCCGTCCCGATCCCAGCCCAGTAACAAATCAGGCTTACCAATACCGGGATATCGGGAATCGGTCTGGTACTGGGATTCCCAATTAAAAATTGATTGCTCTTTTTTATGTGTAATAAAAAAAATTTGATTGCTCTGTTTCAAAATTTCTTTCCAACACTAGTTAGTAAATTATAATAACATGCTGTTTTGGCAAGTATGCATAAAAGAAGCTCGAGACGTTTGCCAGCATTGGTGGATGAAAGAACCCTTGGAATCATTCATCGATCAACTGCATTCGCATAGAGAACAAAATGAGACAAAAACAAAGCCATGGAACAACTTTGGCGGGAAATGCTTGAGGATATGTAGTAGTCATGTATAACAAATAGCTGATGCTTGAGGAATTGGATATGTAGCAGTTATGTATAGCAAATAGCTGATGCTGTCATTTGTAGTTTACTCATAGCTAAGGAAACTAAGTAATCATGGATTAAAATACTGCTGTTGCTCGTCTATACAAATGAAGGCAAAAAAATGGATTAAAATACTGCTGCAGATCATATCATGGATTAATATCGGAAGTCTGGGAACTGCAGAAAAATGGAGAGCAGTGAAGTGTAATCTGGCTACCTCTGATCTATACAGTACAAGCTCGCTAATAATAAAAATATGCTGCTAGGCAGTATCACATATACTAAACATATATCCATCTTATGGGACAAAAACAGAACTAAACAAGGCTAGAATATGGCTGCCCACTAGGAATAGGATAGTAGCAGCCATATTCTAAAAATGAAACAGAACAAAAGCATAATCCATCCATAACAGAAACAAAACAAAAGCATAATCCACCCATAATCCTAAAAACGAAAGCGCAGTCCATTCATAATCCTAAAAACGAAAGTATAATCCATCCATAATCTTAAAAACGAAAGCATAGTCTGTACGCAGTTCAAAAACTAAAAGTTCAGACTTCAGAATGTATAATAGATAAACAAAAACAGAACAGCTTCATTTAAGCCTCCAATACTTGATGAAACATTGCTTAATCCTTCATCTCGATCTTGAATACGGAGTTTACCTATCCCCACAAGCATGTCGTCGGGATCTGCTTCAAATTCTACATAAATTATTAAATAAATAGTATCACATATATCAACAGTACGCAAATAAAATATGAGATTTAATATGTAATATAGAGTTAGTATACCTTTGATGAGTTCGTATGTAGTAGGGTCTTCTGACAAATCCTCACACTCTAAGAAGATCTGGATGCAATCCCTGATCCGATTTTGCTTACAAATTAAAGCTTCTGCTGTCTTCGGAGACAGTGAGCTCCTGAAATCAAAGCTCTTGAAATCTGTTAGAACTCGGCCTCTGGTGCTTAACACTGATTCTGAGGGCATTGTGGAAATAGGAATCAGTAGAATATCCTGGGCCATTCTTGCCATGATCGGATACTTAGATTCATTAGCTCTCCACCAATCCATAATAGAACAGGTATATGGTTTGGGGCCTTGATCAAGGTACCACTCCAATTCAATTTGTTTTATATATTGATTGTTTCGTATCAGTTTCTCCCACTCATCAGCATCTGGATCCTATTCATCAGTGAGCTGCAAATCATTCATCTGGGTGGTTGAAGGTTTATAGTACAAAGTGTTGTACTCATCAAACAGATCTTGTACTGTAGTCTTTGCTAATTCAATGGCCCTCACACATTCATCTTCATTCATGATCTTTTTCAACCAAAACCCGAACCATTGAATTTTGCACTGTGGGTCAAGAATAGTTGCTATGAAGAAAAACCTGTTCACAATTCACATAAACATGCATTATTAATGTATAACTTAAATTGCTTCATGCAAGAATAGCTCGATGTAAAAATAATTACCTGTTCAACCTCAAGGATGATTCATGTGATTGTAAGTTACCCCAGTATTTAGGATATTTGATGTGCATCCTCTTTGCCATACCAGTTAAGAATGCGTGTTGGCTATCGACCTAGTCATTCAACTTCTTTTTCATGTTGTACAGCTCTTTGAAGAAAAGATGTGTCGTGCATGTATTTGAGGCGGAGACCCCCAATGTATCATTATAGAACATCTCCAAGAATTTGATCAATGTTCGAATGTGATCCCAATTAGAAGTCGTTGGCAAACCAGGCCCCACCATCACTCCATCCTTATTACGTTCTGTCAAATATCCCCTAAAGGGCTCATCACACAACACCATCGTCTCAAAGGCTTCTCGATGTTTATCCACGGATTCCAATATTTTGTAAGTTGAGTTCCACCGGGTGCATACATCAAGCTGGATGAAGCACTTCTCTCCATCGCAATAGTCTGCCACATACTGCTGAAATATTTCTTCCCGTTGTGTTGAAGACTTAACATAATTAGCCCTCATTCTCATTTTTACCATTAATTTGTCTACTTCCTTCATGCCCCCCTTCATGATCAGATTCATGATATGAGCAGCACATGTGTACATTCTGATGCCTCATCAGTACATCACCGACTGTAGAACCATACTTTTAGATTTGTCAATCCCTCAACTCACCAAGCATCTATCATTGTTTGATGCATTATCGACGGTGATGGTCAAAACCTACCGTTGGACAAAACAAAAGGATTAATTATACAAGTAAAGAATGAGTAAGATCAATATTAATTAAAAGATTGTAATGATTACTTTATTGATTTCCCAATCTTTTAAAATATTCTCAAGCACCAGCGAAAGTGATATCCCAATATGGCATGTAATCTTCTGGAATCTAATTATTCTCTTATGTAACTTCCACTTTTTGTCGATGTAATGTACCGTCACAGACATGTAGGTGAGATTTTGTACGGATGTACAGGTATCTGTGGTCAAATATACCCTAGGATTCAAATCCGCAACATGGTTATTTAGTGCGTTCATTTCCAAATGATACAACCCCATACAATCTCTCATAGCAGTCCACCTAAATATCATTTTAAACTGGGGTTCTAATCCATTAACCAGCTTCTGGAACCCATATTTCTCAACAATCGAAAATGGTTGCTCATCCGCAATTATAAATTGCAGAATCAAGTAACGAATTTTCTTCTTGTCAAGTATATCCAACATTAAATCTCCTTTGGCAATCCCACCACGTGATGAAGCACAAATATCAGTTTCTTCTGGAACATATTTTAATAGTATTCTCCTTCTTCAATATCTCACACCCATCCAAATGCTTGAGCATGCCTGAAGTACCATCAATGTTAGTGCAACATGCTACTTTGATCTTGCAATGTTTGCACATTGCAATTGCCTTTTCTCCAGCAGGTACCTCCACTAATTCAAATTCATTCCATGCATACAACCTTTTTCGTCTTTTCTTCTTAGATATTCATATATTTATTTGTGCTTCAGACTCTAGTTCCTCATGATTTTAATTGTCATGCTGTGAAATTGAATTGATGTCTTCCATATGAAACAGGGTTTTAGAAAAAAACAAAACAGGCTATTAGAAATAATGCAGTAAGTTTGACCCCAACAATAAAGCAGTAAGTTGATTAAAGATGCCAACACAATCCTAAGAAATATAAGAACCCTGCTTCAGATCTTACACAATAATTCATCCAAAGAAGTTAATATGTCGATGCAATAGTTGGTAAAGAGCCACCCCTGATTTTCAAATGGAGAAATAACTGGTTGCTGTAATCCTGTTATTTTTCTAAACTTTAAAAACAACTCACAAATTAAATCAAACAAAACCAAATATACCCAGTAAATCCCAGGATGTACGCAATCATACCGCTACCCCACAATAGGATAGGGAGATTGTTTACGTGGAGACCCTCAACTCGAAAAAAATAGTATAAAATAAATATAATAAAAATATAAATAGAAAATAAATAAAAATTAATAATAAAATATATAAAAATACTAATAATAGTAAAAATAATAAAAAGGAGAAACAAGTATAACCTGAAATACCTACTTTAAAAACAACTCATGGATGTTTATAAGATCTAAGAGACAGAACAACTCCTCAATAAAAGTACCAAACTAGCCAAGAAGAGAAATTTAAGAATCCTGAATCTACATGGCTAAACCTTGGTTAGTTATTCCCGTAGGGTTTATAAACAAGATGCTAAACAAACTCAACAACTTCGAAATTTTAGCAAATCAAGCCTTTCGTTTCAGTTTCACTAGTTGACATGACATCCCAACCAATTCATACGAGGCTGATGTAGAAACGAACTAAATACCCTACCCGTGTGATGTTAAATTTCCCAAACTTATGGGGCTAATGTTGATATTTTTTTATATATATTTTTTTTATGATCATCCCATATGGTTGGGTATGTTATGGTTTGATATATATATATATATATTTTATAGCATATAAGGCTTGCCCATTGGGCAGAGTTGTATAGCCCATATATGCATGCCTCGAGCCCATATGACGGGTCTCGAGTATATCGAGCCCATATGATGGGTTTCGGGTATGCGGGTGTATATGTGGGGACATGTATTTGAAATGTGGGTATCATCCTCAAAACCCTGGTACCAAGGTATTGGTTTCTCCACACTCTTTCCATTTTATGCTTGTGTTGGTTTCTTCATTTTTCCGGTATGGGACTTTGTCCCCTTTTATTTCAACACTCCCCCAAGTTCGACTAGGCATGTCCTGTCGAACTTGTACACCCTTGGGTTATGCAGCGGAAGTCATTCGGGCTGGCCCATTGGCGAACCAGGCTCCGATACCACTGTTGGTATTTTTTATATATATATATTTTTTATGATCATCCCATATGGCGGGGTATGTTATGGTTTGATATTATATATTTTATAGCATATCGGGCTTGCATATCGGGTAGGGTTGTATAGCCCATATATGCATGCCTCGAGCCCATATGACGAGTCTCGAGTATACCGAGCCCATATGACGTGTCTCGGGTATGCGGGTGTATATGTGGGGATATATATTTGAAATGTGGGTATCATCCTCAAAACCGTGGTGCCAAGGTATTGGTTTCTCCCCACTCTTTCCATTTTATACTTGTGTTGGTTTCTTCATTATTCCGGTATGGGACTTTGTCCCCTTTTATTTCAACAGCTAAGGAGAAAATTATAACACAATTTCCATAATTATAACACAAAAAAACTCAACAATTTCCAAAAAATGAGAACTTCACGGGAGTCAGGACTTACCAGTAGAGGAGATGGAGTCGGAATCTGGAGATTGGAGAATCGCCAATCGGATATGGAATTGAGAATGACAGAATGAGATTTCAGTCTTCAGATGAGAGAGAGAGACTGCGGTCTGCCGTCTGCGGGTGCAGCTAGGCTAGGGATACGTCCGGCTCGCTGAAGTGTGAAGTCCAAATATAAGTGAATGAAGTGAACTGTGAAAGTGAATAAGTTAAAGTGAAAGACTAATAATATAAATTAAGATATAAATTGAAAAAATTGGGATATCAGGATATTCCGATACCATAACTGGTAGCCCGATCCCATCCCGATAACCACCGGGATTGTATATGTGGTCCAGAATCCCGATCTGATACCGAATTTCGCTTACTAGACCGGGCATATCAGGCCGGGATCCTAGTAATCCCGATCCCGGATGCTCACCCTTAATCCTCACAGACTGGCCTAAAACATCAAAAATCAGTAAAGTAGTTTTTGGTATGAGCAGTGAGAGTTCACCTGGCCCCCGATGGTTTTTCAGGACTCTTCTTTCAATGCTGTTGGGATCTTATTGCATCTAATCTGACTAAGGCTATAAGGTCCTTCTTTGCTAGACAAGAATTGCCAAAAATGGTGACTGCTACTCTTATATGTCTGGTTCCGAAGGTAGCAAGTCCAAAGAATATTTCTGATCTTCGTCCTATAAGTTTATGCAATGTTTTGGGAAGATCATTACCAAAATTTTGGCAAGAAGATTAGCATTTGTTCTTCCGCATATTATTTCGCCTCATCAGAGTGGATTCTTGAAGGGGCACCTAATTTCAGATAATACTCTCTTAACACAAGAGCTCTTTCATTCGTTGGATATGAGACAAGTTGGTTCAAATATGGCCATTAAACTATGGAAAAGGCGTTTAATAAAGTATCATGGCTATTTCTGATTCGAGTATTGAGGCGTTTGAGATTTGCTAAGGTCTTTATTGATATAGTGTGGAGAATCTTGTTCAGCAACTGGTTTTCCGTTCTTTACTATGGACAAGCCTATGACTTCTTTCAGTCCTCTAGAGGAGTGCGGCAGGGAGATCCCCTATCCCTGGCGCTGTTTATTTTGGCTTCTGAGGCTCTAAGCAAAGGTCTGAACCACCTTATTCTGACGCATCCAGAATGTGCATATAAACTCCCGAGTAGATGTACTCGGATTTCTCATTTGGCATTCGCTGATGACCTTTTGATTTTTACAAAAGGAACAAAAATGGCTCTTCAGATGACCTTATGATAGTGCTCCAGGTATTGATGACTTTACAGCTGTATTTTTTCAATCTTGTTGGGACATAATCCGCAAAGAGGTGGTGGAGGCAGTCCTTTCATTCTTTGCAGGCAATGAACTAGGTGGCACTTACACAAGCACCCTGCTGATCCCTAAAGTATCTCCCCTAGTGCATTGCTAAGATTTTCGCCCCATCAGCCTATGTAACTTTGTTGGAAAGATCTTTTCAAAACTATTGGCTAACAGACTCAGCAAAATTCTCCCACACATTATTTCGCCGCAACAAAGTGGTTTTATCCCTGGACGCAGTATTTCTGATAATATTTTACTGGCATGGGAGATGCTTTATTATCAAAAAAAGCCAATACGAGGGAATAATGTAGCACTGAAGCTAGATATGGCAAAGGTTTTTGACAGAGTGTCATGAATTTATCTTATCAACGACGTCAGAGCTTTTGTTTTTGCAAAACCTTTTATTGATCGAATTTGGCGCATCATATCTGGATGCAGTTTCTCCTTGTTATTTGAAGGCTCCTCTCATGGCTACTTCAAAGCATCTAGAGGTTTGCGCCAGGGAGATCCTCTCTCCTCCTTCCTGTTTGTGATTGGGGCAGAAGTTCTCAGCAGAAACCTACAAAAACTGATGACCTCTTGTACTTCCTTTTCCTATGGTGTTCAAGCAGGATACCCAATCATCTCCCATCTGGCATATGCGGATGATATTTTGATCTTCTGTCGTGGCTCCAAGTTTGCTCTAGATGCGGTCCCTAGAGTTTTTAAAAAGTATGAAAGCATATCTGGCCAGCTAGTTAATATCCGTTTTCGAGAAAGCATTGGGCAGTCCCTAGGCGATTAGGGTCCATTTAGTGCCTAAGCAGTCTAGTCGCCTGCTTAGTCGCCCCTAAGCGGGTACTTAAGCAGTATTCGGGCTTGGTGGAGGGCGACAGCCCAGCACCTAGGTGGTGCCTAGGCGGGCTGGACGACTTACTTCTCGAACAGAGATTAATATTAACAAGAGTAGTTTTGTGATCTCATCCAAGGCTACAAGCTCCTGAATTGATCTTATTAAGCAATTGACGGGTTTCATGCACAACCCTCTTCATGTCACCTATTTGGGAGCTCCTCTATATTCAGGAAGGAAAGCACCGGGCCTCTTCAATAGCCTGCTGTCAAAACTGCAAACCAGGCTAGATGGTTGGACAACTTCTACATTATCCAGCGCAAGAAAGCTAATTCTTATCAAACATATTCTTAACAGTTTGCCCATATATCTGATAGTCTTGCAGCCTCCATTTGGAATAGTACGACGTATAGAAAGACTGATGTCAAACTATTTTGGGGGATGGTATGATAACAAGAAGAAAACACACTGGCATTACTGGGCTAACATCTGCCTTCCTCACACTGAGGGTGGTTTAGGATGCAGGAGACTTCAAGAGACTATCTTTGAATTTAGTATTAAACTCTGGTGGCGATTCAGACAAGGAGAGGGCCTTTGGTCTGAATTCATGTACAAGAAATATTGCTCTCTCCATGACCCTACAACTGTATTGGCTAAGGTGTCAGATTCACACTGCAGGAAGATGATTTTGTCTACACGAACTATTATGCTGCAGCACACGTTCTGGTTTTTGGGGCAAGACACTATAACTTTGCTCAGGATGATTGGCATGGTCTGGCTCACTTCAAGGAAGCTCTGCATCCCTTCCTGGCTCACATGCCAGTCAATGAATTTTGGACGAAGGCACATTGGAATGAACCTATGCTACTGAGCTCCATACCTTCTTATTTTGTGACTAATATTTTAAGAATTCCTTTTGATACTACAGGTGAGGACCAGATGGTTTGGAAGCCGAACTCGGCTGGTTGTTTCTCAGTTAAATCTGCATGGCACACTATTCGCTAACAACCAGGTAATATCCTTAATTTTAAATGGATTTGGGACTCAAGTATCCCTCCGAAGATCAGTATTTTTATGTGGAAAGTGTTACACCGAATAGTCCCGGTTGATTCTAATGTTCAGGCAAGAGGGATCTTACTTGCATCAAAATGCTCATGTTGCTTATCCTCTACAAATATTGAGACTGCAGATCATCTCTTGTCCTCGAGTGAGCTAGCCACTAGGGTTTGGGAGTATTTTGACAACATTTTGTCAATCTCCTACTCTTCAATCAGTTTGGCACATTGTTTGGAAGCTTGGCTAGCTGGTTCTCGTGGGAAGCCTTCATATTCATCCGAAGAGCTATCCCCATGATAATATGTTGGGAAATCTGGAATCTCAGATGCAACATTCGGTTTGGATCTTCTACGCTGCACATTGCTTTTGTTATTCAATCTTCTTTGAACTTGCTACAAGACATGATCAAGGCAAACAACTTCTTCATGCCCTTTCGGCCGCAAGAGCAGCAAATCTTACAAGGCCTGAATATATCTCTTCAGTGTGCTCCCCCACCTGAGTTCCAATATTTATTCTGGGAGCCCCCCAATGAGCCAAACATCAAACTAAATGTTGATGGGAGCACTTCCACTGCCTCTAACGGTATTGGAGGAGTTTTCAGAAATGCACAAGTCAACTGCCTGACCACTTTTTATTCAAACACATCTTGTAGATCCTCCATTGAGACTGAGGCCGCAACTCTCCTCCTCGGCCTAGAAATAGCTTTGGAACAGAACTATCTTCACCTAGAAGTTCATATTGACTCCATGATTTTAGTGAATGGCATTTTGTAGGTATCACCTGCTCCCTGGAAGATACGCCAGACCATCAGTAAAATACTACAACTCCAGGCCTGTTTCCAGCATTGCAGAATCCAACATTGCTATAGAGAAGTGAATCAAGTAGCGGACGCCTTAGCAAAAAAGGTTGTCAACCGCTGAGCAGGGACTTAAACATCACTGATCATCCACCTGAGGATATCTTGCCTCTCCTACATCAGGACTCGATACGTTCTATCACCAGGAGACAAAGAAGACATGACGTTTAACAGCCTTATTGCTTTTCCGTTCATTCAAATTTTGGTAGCTATTATTGTAAAAGGAGATATATGACATCATGCTCTTTCCTCGCTTAAGATTTTTCCTGTTAGGGGTTAGCCGACGAGAGGTTTTAAGGAGGTGAGGATATATCATCCTAAGTTATTTCGATGGAAGGGTCATGAGACCATGTAAGTCCGTGGCACCAGATTCTATTTTGTCAATAAAATCCTAATCTTTGACAAAAAAATTAAAAAATAAAAGAGAAAGTGATTGAAAAATGGTTGAACCCGATAGGTCTGTATTTGTATTGTTTTTATCTTCCATGATGCAATTAAGCTTCAATAATGGTGAGTGGGGAGCGACTCTTTTAGATATATGTGCCAGAAAAGTATGATTGTGCATTTAACTATACCATTTTCGACCCACCCTTCGCGGTGTAGAAATTCAATGTTAAAATCTAAATTGGAGATGCTCTGTCGTGAGTTAATTCTGAAGCAAGTGTTTGTTGTTGATTGTCAATGTTAAGGAAACTCTTGAAGATAAGGAAGGCAGCTCAATCAGAGAGGAAATCAAGGAATCTCAATCAGCAATAATTCAGTCAACTCCTTGATGTACATATATATGGAAAGAATTGAATGTACAAAAATCATACCATAGCTAGCATAGGAATCTGTCTATATAACTCGTGTACTGATTTCAAGCAATGTAAGAAATACAAATTTACCTTCCTTCAACCTTGTTCCAATTTCTTTCATGGTATCGGAGCGATCATTGCTCGCGCAGTCTATTCGATCCTGAATAAGTGTACTATTCAGAGATTCAGCAACTTAGATCGAAGTGTCATCAATCTAAGCTTCAGTCCAAACAGCAGGTTGTTGTGCTTGGTGAATCCTGCTCGGAATACTTAGTGAAGTATTTGTCTTTCTGTGAATCAGAACAGGAGCAAAAGTAAGTTCTGCAATTCGTTTTCTTCAAATCCACAGTTTAAGAATATCTCATGGCCTTTTCCTACCCCAATCTCTCGCAAATTATCTCTATCAAATTAGATTCTACAAACTATCTCTCATGGCTGTCACAAATTACACCTGTTCTACGAAGTCACGACCTTATGTCCATCGCCGATGGAACTTTATCCTGTCCTCCTGCTACATTGCCAAAGCAAACAACAGAAGAAGGCCAGAAACAGTTACATGATGATGTTAATCCCGAATTTGTTGAATGGTGCAAGAAAGACCAATTCATGCTTGCAGTTATCAACGGATCGCTTTTTGCCGAGATCCTGCCTAAAACGTACGGCCTAACCAGAGCCTTCGCCGTCTGGGACAAATTATCTCGGAAATTCTCTCCCAAGAATGCCTCCCGAGTGCTAAATTTAAAGCGCAGACTCCAAAACCTCAAGCAGGGTCAGCAATCTTGTGCAGCATTTTTGCAATCGGCTAAGTTAATCCGAGCCGAGCTCTCTGCCGCTGGCCAGTATGTAACTGATGACGAATTGATAGATTACATCACCGGAGGACTCTCCACCGCATTCCGAATGTTCGTCCCCCACATCTCTTTTGCTCGCCGTCATGCCCAACTCACTCTGGACGATTTTGAGGGCGAATTAACGACATATGAGGCACTGGTCACTGTCCCTCCTACATCAGATGTGGACGCTGTTGCGCTATGGTCGTCAAAGGACACGGAAGAATTTGGGGATCCTTCACGGCTTCTTGGAATGCAAAATCGAGGTTCGTATCGTGGTGGTAGAGGCCGGTTTGTGAATGGAGGACGCTCTGGTGGACGGAATTTTTCTCGCGGACGATTCAATTCCGAACGATTTAGCCGCAATTCAACCGGTCATCGACGTTTCTTCGGAAATGGCGAGTATACAGGAAACAAGGACGGAAACTGGAGAAGAAGTGAAGAGAACTATGGTCCACGATCCAATACATTTGGGCCTCTTCAGCAGAATGACGTATATGGGCCAATTTCCCAATCCGGGCCTATTGCAGCTACTGGGCCACCCCACAACAGCACACCTATGATGAGAAATTCCGGTGGGCCAAGCTCTCCTAGCCCAAACTCTCGTCAGTCCAAAGGGAACCCGGGATAGTCGACCCATTTGCTTGCCAGATTTGTGGAGGCACGAGTCATACTGCTCTCGATTGTTTCAATCGCATGGACTACACTTTTCAAGGCTATCATTCACCTGCCAAACTCATGGCTATGGCAGCCCAATCTAATGCGGGTATTGATAACGGATTGTGGTTTGCTAATTCTGGAGCTAACAATCATATTACTAATGACTTGGCAAATCTTTCTGTGCAGGAACATTATTCCGAGGGCAACGCAGTGGCTGTAGGTAATGGAGAATCTCTGAAAATTCAGCACACTAGTTCACTAACTTGTCACACTTCCTCTGGTCCTCTCGTTCTCTCAAATATCTACCATTGTCCAAATGCTTTTGCTAAACTACTTTCTGTTTACAATTTTTGTTGGGATAATAATTGCTTCTTTGTGCTGACTAAATATGGTTATATGGTGAAGGACAACAAAATGGGGAAAACGCTCCTCCAAGGACTTAGTGTGAATGGGCTGTATCCGGTGGACCTGTCGAATAACTCTACTCTTAAATGTGATTTGACGGGCATGGTCGGTGTGAAGGCATCATTTAAGAACTGGCATGAACGCTTAGGTCACTTTGCTGCTCCCGTAGTTAGTCATTTAGTTCGGTCTAATAAATTACCTGTTTCAGGTTCTAGTTGTTTAGCTTTTTGTGAAGCATGTCAATTAGGTAAAAATAAACAATTGCCATTTTCTCCGTCTGAACGTTGTTCTCAGTTTCCATTAGATTTGATTCACTCTGATGTATGGACTTTGTCTGTGTCATCAAATACTGGTTTTCTCTACTATGTCATATTCATTGATGATTTTTCGAGATTTTCATGGTTATATCCTTTAATTAACAAATCTGATGTCTTTAAGTGTTTTAATGATTTTAAAGCACTAGTAGAAAATCAGTTTTCCAGAAAAATTAAAAAATTTCAAATTGATGGTGGTGGTGAGTACGTATCTGCAACATTTAAATCATTATTGACCAAACATGGCATCTTGCATCGCATATCTTGTCCACACACATCACAACAGAACGGAGTAGCAGAACGTAAGCATCGTCATGTAGCCGACATGAGTTTATGCTTGCTATCTAAAGCACATTTGCCTCGCACATTTTGGCTCGATGCTATGTTTACAGCTAATTATATCATTAATCGGTTGCCCACACTTACTCTTCAGCATGATAGCCCATTTTCACTCCTCTATGGCACTACTCCTGATTATTCACTGTTTAGGGTTTTTGGATGTGCATGTTATCCTTTGTTACGGCCATATAATACTACGAAGTTTATGTACCGAAGTAAAAAGTGTGTCTTTTTGGGATATAGCGTCCAACACAAAGGATATAAATGCTATGAACCTATCACTAAACGTGTTTACATATCCCGCAACGTCATTTGTGATGAGGAGAGTTTTCCGGGCATTCCTGATATAGCCTCTTGCACAGCATCTGGAAGAGCGTCAGCATCGGTTATGTCACCTTCCCCAGGTATCCATATTTCACCTATACATGTTGCACCTTTCTCCTCATCTACAGTGTTAGACCGTTTGCCATCTGTCAGTACCATCACAGCTGGTGGTATGCCGTTAGGCCTTGACCCACCTGTTGCTGCGCCGGTATTGACAGATGCACCTATTGTACCATTGTCCTCAGGTATCCAGACTTCGCCGACCTGTGTCGCACATGTACCTACTTCGAATCGTGTGCCATCCCTTAGCCCCGCCACAGCTGGCGGTATGCCGTACAGCCTTGACCCACCTATTGCTGAGACGTTGCTGACGGATGGCTCACGGTTATCCCTCGTGTCAGAGTTGCCACGTGGCACCTTGGAAGACCTCACCACCCCGACCGAGCCTCATCCCGAGACGACAGGTGGTATGTCTTCGGGCCTTGACCCATCTGATGACTTGGGATCAGACCTGTGTCAAGGGCAGTCAGGTAATTCAAATGTGCCACGTGACCCATCAGGTACGGAAGGCTCTAACCTTTCTCCAGCCGTGTCACTTGAATTTAGTAGTCATATCAGTCCCCACAACACCTCACGTCCTGTTACTCGGAGTCAAACTGGGTCACTCAAACCTAAGTCCTTTTCTGACTATCATATGTATTTTGCATCCAAGTACCCTATATGTGCTCTGACCAGTGTGCAGATACCTCGAGAGCCTTCCACATATCTACAAGCCAAGTTATCTCCGGAATGGTGTGCTGCTATGAAAGAGGAATATGATGCTCTGATCGCTAATTCCACTTGGTCTCTCTGTCCCAGACCTACCAGTCACAATATTATTCGGAACAAGTGGGTCTACAAAATCAAAACCAAGTCAGATGGCTCGATTGAGAGATATAAGGCTCGATTAGTGGCACGTGGTTTTGAACAAACCTATGGCCTAGACTACGAGGAGACGTTCAGCCCAGTTATCAAACCCTCCACTATTTGCAT
>JAOYMZ010004307.1:8756-23592 GCA_025802335.1 Pinguicula primuliflora | reverse complement strand
GACGACGTTATCACCGTTTAACGGAGGGTTATAAATTCCCTTGGGTTAAGTAGTCCTAAATAGGGTTTTAGAAATTTTTGGTGACGAAATCGTCGGAAACCGGACCAAAGCATGGGGCTTTTCATCTACAATGTATAAGCTTTCCAATAGTGCAACCAATTTTGACAACGGGTAGTGGTGGGTATGGGTTGTGCACGGTTGTGCACAAAAAGGGTTGTGCAAAAGAGTCTGACCCTCTGATACAAATATATATAGTGTCAATGTCAAGTATGTCTCTTGGCCATTTCTAGTACACTTTCATCAAACCTTATGATGTTCCTTTCCTTCCATAACAACTAGACTATCATGCTCCACATTGCTTGCCTCACTTGCCTCCAGATTCTTACTTTAAACTGCATCAGAAACTCTAGTCTTGGTTCACTGATGTCTGCCTTATTGTTGTGTAAACAAGCGTGATTTATCTATAGCTTCTGATTTGGGAAAGTTTGGTAGTTAACTAACCACACTAACTTGGGCCACAACTATTAAGCACTGTTGTGTATCCACGGTGGATTCCAGGTGGGATGAAGACAATGTTTTGTAGAGAGGCAAACAAATGTGAGAACAAGATTCTTTCCTTTTCTGCTCTCTCGTGTGTGGCTAGGTCGCCGCATCAGCGGCTTAAATACATGTCTTAATGGGACATGTCCTAGTTGGCCCATCAACTACCAAATACAAATACATACTACAATACTGTACGAGTGCTATACATGAACTTTGTACAAACTCCATTAATCTTTCATCGTGGTGTGGCATTTCTTATCAATTCCAACACCCCTCCCGCAAGCTGGAGGGGAGGAAGACAGTCCGAGTCCCAGCTTGGCAGTGGGGGCGGAGCTTTTGTGAGAATATCAGCTGGCTGAAATGCTGAAGGAACATGTATGGGTAGCACAAAGCCATCACAATACGCATTGTGGACTAGATAACAATCGAGCTCAATATATTTGGTGCGCTCATTGAATACAGTATTAGCCACCAGATGAATTTTTGCGTTATTACCACAGTGTAGTGGGATTGGTTGGATGACATAAACTCCGAGATCAATGAGTAAGTATGAAAACCATTTGAGTTCGAAAGTTGTAGTAGCGACACTCCTGTATTCTGTCTCGGCAGAAGATCAAGGCACTATCGTCTGTTTTTTCATTTTCCAGGAGACGGAGGCAGTGCCAAGCTCGATCAAATAGCCTGTAAGCACTGGCGGAACTAGGAGGTGGCGGACCAGTGCTACAGCCCAGACCTGATTTTGAATTTTCCAAGAAAATAATAGGCTCATATTGGGCCCGCCGCAACAAAAAAAATAATTAGCCCTGCCCCAAATATGAGTCTGGTTCCGCCATTGCCTGTAAGAGACCTCCTTGAGTCAGGGCATGATGCCCAATCCGTCTCACAATAGGCGGTGAGGATTAGATTATTGACAAAGGAAATATAGAATCCAAAGGATATCATCCCTTTCAAATATCGCACTACATTGAGTGTTGCAGTTCAATGTGATCGATGAGGAGATTGCATAAACTGTGATAGCTGCTGAACAACTTATGTAATGTCTGGCCTAGTGAACGCTAGATACAACAAATTGCCGACCAAGCTGCGATAGTCTGTAACATCAGACAAAGTCACTGTTGTGTCCTTGGCACTTAATTTCAATCCAAATTTCATTGGTGTTGTCAAGATTTTTGCATCTTCCAACCCAGTGTAATGGACAATGTACTTGATTGTGTTATATACATTCCTATGGGTACAGATAACAACTCCAATCCCAGGTAGTAGCTGGTTGTCCTGAGTTCTGTAATACTAAATGTATCATTCAAGAATGTCTTAATTTTGTGCGCTTCAGTTGCAAAAATTCCGGTGACAAGCACATCATCTACATAAACTAGCAGGGCAGTAAAAGATTAACCCCTGCGCATAAGGAAGAGGCAGTGGTCATGCGCAGACTACTCAAAGCCACATCTAAGCAATAAAGATGTAAATTCTTTGTTCCATTGCCTCGAGTCTTGTTTCAAGCCATATATTGATTTCTGTAAGTTGCATATTGTATTCTTGTCATGCGAAGGATAACTAGGGGCAACATCATGTACACCTCCTCCTCTAATTCATCATGTAAGAATGCATTATTGGCATCCAACTGAAATATCTCCGACTATTTAGAAACATCAACTGTTAGCAGGATACGAACTGTTGTGTGTTTCGTAACAGGTAAAAAACTGTCCGTATAATGGATACCCTCCACTTGATTATATTCCTTTGCAACTAATCTTGCTTTTTTTATCGAGATATCTGTCCATCAGGGTCATATTTAATTTTGTATACCTATTTTACAACCTATTGGCTTCTTCCGGCTGGTAGAGCAAACACTGCCCAGGTTTGATTGTCTTCCAATGCCCAAACTTCCACCTGCATAGCATCTGTCCATTCTTTATGATTAACAGACTGTGAATAAGTGTGTGATTCCACATGAGATATAGTAGAGATATAGCACGAGGATGAAGGTGTGAGTAGCTATTCTACCATAACAAAATCTTTATGCCATTAAGGCACTGATTTGTTCCTAAAGTTGTGTCATGGTTCCAAGAGATCTGGATCAGAAGGTGAAATATCAGTTGGCAAACCATCAGGTTCATCGGATGGATCTGATGTGGAAGATATTTGATCTGTAGTAGAAGGCAAAGGCATGATAGGACAGAGTTGAAATTTTTCTGCAGGAATGGTTTTATTCAGTGGTATGGATTCAATATTTTCTGCGGTCGGAGTAGGAAGATCATCAGTAGGAATTGAAGCTGGTGCCATTTGACTTTACACTGGCAGGGGAGTGGTAGGAGTACAAGCCATAAGATAAGGAGAATGGTATACAATGGCAAGAACAAAATTACTCAAGGGAAAGTGCCCTTCATAGAAGATCGCATCTCTAGAAAGGAACAATTTTCGTTGAGTGATGTCATACACTTTGTACCCCTTGTTAATAGATGAATATCCAAGGAAAAGGCACCGTGTAGCATAATATAAGCATCCAAAGACTCCCATGTGTTTCAAGTCTGGTGCTGATTGATAAATCATTTCATGAGGCAACTTCCTTTCAAGGTGATCGTGGGCAATCTATTGATGATATATGCAGCAATTATTAATGTTTCCCCCGAAATTTCTGAGGTAATGAGGCATGAAACAACAGTGTTCTTGTGACCTCTAGAAGGTGTCTGTGCTTGTGCTCTGCCATCCCGTTCTGCTGGGCGTATACGGCATAGTTTTCTGATGGATGATTCCCAGGGATGTGAATAATTCTTGTAGTGCTTGATTGACAAATTCTGTACCATTGTTAGTTCTAAAGAACTTGACTTTGCTATCAAACTGCGTTTGAACCAGCTTCATAAAATTCCTGATCATTTCACATGCATTTGATTTGTGTTTGAGCAAGTACATCCAAGTTCCTCGACAGTAGTCATCAACAAGCATGAGGAAAAATCTTGCACCACTGATTGAAGGGGTGGAAAAGGGTCCCCAGACATCTCCATGAATCAATTCAAAAACTATCTTAAAGTGTGTGTAATGAACAGGAAACAATAATCTATGTTGTCACCCTTTATGGTATGCATCATACAGAAAAGATAAGGAGGTATTATTATCAAAAGCCATGCATTTTAATATGTCCTTAGAAGTGTGACCTAAACGATCATGCCACAATGAATCAGAAACAAAAAGTGTTCAAAGTATAAGGATTGTGATTACAAGCAATGGGCACATGCTGATCAGTGTTATCATGCGAGAAAACAAAAGGAGCTTTAGGCTGTGGATATAGCTCTTTATGTGGAAGATCAACTTGGACAGTAGGATCAAGAATGTAGAGTCCCATGCACTCTCTCCCTACCGCCATGACAAAATTAGTTGTTAGGTCCAACACGATACAGAAGGAGGGAAAGAAACTGAAATAAGCATGAGCTGATGTACTTAACTTGGAGACTGAAAGGAGACTAAACCTGAAGGAAGGAATATGGAGGGTGTCTAAGAGAATAAGTTTGTTGTTTAGCAGCTTTAACTCCATCTGCCTGTCTTACCAACATGGCATCAGTTGCTGTTCTGTAATTGCTCAGGAGTGATAGATCAATGCATATATAAGATATCGCCCCTATATCAACTATCCACACTCCAGGCTGTAATTTAGATGCAACATTAAGTGCCAAGTTATAGATTTTACCTGTGTACTCAACCTCTTCAAGGTGTGCACTGGTTGATGGCGTAGATCCCAAATGCAAGACCTCCTTCAATGCCTTTCCAATCTCCATTCTCATAATTTCAGCTATATCCAGGGATTGTGTATCATTGCTTGGTCTGTCCCTCGCGGTCTGCAACATCTCCATGGGACTCTAAGCTACTAGATGAGCATATTGAGGTCCTAATCTTGCCTTTCGATGCAGCTCATACAGCCTATAACAGTTTTGCACAGAATAACCTTGGAGATTGCTGTGCTCACATTTTTTCAATTTGTAGCAATCTGCCATCATATGTCCATTAATCCCGCAGTGATCACAACGTATCTCTGACCTTTGGTTCTTTGGATTCTGAATTTTGGGATATCAAGATGTTCGACCCCCATGACTCCACTTTGATCCACCTTTGTAAGTGCCAAGAACTTTAGCAATCAATCCCTGATCATTGATTCCGAAGACAATTGCACTCTCCTCTCTATGCTTTTCAACTGTTAGTATGGTTGCATATATTTTGTCACTATTTGTTGTAGAAGCCCCGTACGAATATTGACACAAAAGAAGAAGAATCTCCTCCTCAATTATCTTTGTATTTTCACACTTGCATTTCATGATAGGCCGGATGAAATTTAAATCATCCAGGAGACTCATAAGGGCAATGTAGTACGTAGTGACTGAACCATTTCCCTATTTTAGGCTAGATATTCCCATGCACAGGTGAAAGATCATGGGACCATTCATCTCTCCAAGCCTTTCCTGGAGCTTTATCCACAAATCTTTAGCACTAGAGGTAGTATAATGAAAGTCAGGAAGTACCTCCCGATCAATGGAATTATAGATCCAAGAAGTCACCATGAGATCCACAGACCTCCAGATTTGAATTTTTCAGAGTTTTCATCTTCACGTGGCTCCACTATTTCGTCAATTAGTTCTAGTTATCGCATTGCCACGAGCGCCATTCGCACAACTCGACTCCAACTTTGATATTTCTTTGTATTGAGCAAAAGAGTAACCAATGTCATCCCTGGCTCATCAAAATCGCGACAGTGGAGTCCTCCTTTTGAAACGGAAGTAGTAACGACTACAACAACTTTGTTATCATCCTTCTTATCGGTCATTGAGGAGTAATGGAGGAATAAATGTTGAATGTGTGCTAGTAATTTCAAGCTGTAATTGCAGAACTGGTAGGCTACGATACCATGTAAAAAACGTGATTTATATAGCTTCTGTTTTAGGAAAGTTTGGTAGTTATGGTAGTTAACTAATCGAACTAACTTAGATGACAACTATGAAGCACCATTGTGTATCGATGGTGGATTCCAGGTGGGATGAAGACAATGTTGTGAAGAGAGGCAGACAAATGTGACAACGGAATTCTTCCCTTTTCTGTTCTCTCGTGTGTGGCTAGGTACACGTCTTAATGAGCCATATCCTAGTTGGCCCCTCAACTACCAAATAAAAATAGAAACTACAATATTATACGAGTGCTACATGAACTCTGTACAAACTTCATTAATCTTTCTTCGTGGTGTCGTATTTCTTATCAATTCCAACGTGTTGTCGTTCATGTCCATGCACTATATCCTCCCATATTTGTGTCTCATGATCACACTATGTGAATATGTGATTTATTATTCTTCATTCCTACCACACCATACACATCTGGCTTTGGATTCCTCCAATGTTACTCCCCGACGTTTTAGACTATCCATTGTGGCAACTCTCTTTTGAATGAACTTCCATATGAATGCTTGAACTCTTTTTAAGGGGATTTTCGATTGATATCTGTTAGGGTCATTTTGGTCTTTCAACCTATTTTGTATAAGTGACCCTATTGTTTGTAATGAGCATAAGAAAATATTTGAGGCCTAAAATTCTATATGGTATCGGAGCTCAATTCCTAGCCCACAAAACCCTAGCATCGCTGCCACTGTCGAAATTTGCCACTGCCACCAGAATTCGCCAGTCTCTCGCTGGAATCATGCATTTCTGTGCATATCTCCCCCTCTCTGTGCGTCTGCGCGCCTCTGCGCATTTTATGCATGTTTTGCACGTGTTTTGCGCACTTGTTGCTGCGTGTTGCCTAGTATTCCAGCATCCTTTACGGTGGCCACCTGACTGACCATTTTTCGGCTAACCAAAAAGGTTGTATTGTGTTTTTGGTGACTAATTGTTGATTTATGTGTGAATTTCTTGTTTGAATGTATAATTGTGGATGAATGAGGTGGGTTATGCATTGTTGAATGTTGAGAATATATTGGGAATTGTGGAGTGTAGTTGGGTTGTTGTGGAGGTATTGAGTTGTTTATTTGAGTGTGAATGGTAGATTGAAGGTGATTTTTGGATTGGATTTGAGGTGACTTGAGATTGAATTATTGAGTTGTTGCTGGTTGACTGAGTGATGGTGGGTGAAAAATGGGAATCTTGAGAAAATTAGATCGTAAGGATTTGAAGACCTTACTTAGACGCATACATGAAATTATATCTGAAGGTATATCCAAAGGGTTTCGTCCTGCCACTTGTGCGTAGGCACATACTTTTACCTCTATTTCTCGATTCATAGATTGGATAGTTCACTCTAGGGTTTTCCATCATGTCATTGCTTCTGTTGGGGAGTTCTCATCTGATACTCATCTCCAGTATCCGAGAGTATTCCGACTTCTAATGGTATGGCTGAGCCTGTGTTTGGTAGGGGTACTGTTACGGTGTACTCATTCCTTGATTTTACCAATGTTCTGCATGCTCCATCTTTTTCGGTGAACGTCTTATCCATTAGTACTGCTATCCAGCAACTAAATTCTATTGTCACTTTTTAAATTCTCAAGGTGACATTTCAGGAGAGGGGGCAGACAGGATACTTGGCATTGCCACTTCTCATAGAGGCTTGTGGTATCTGGATCGAGAAGGACAAGACTCAGCTCTGTCATCTTTTGTGAATTTTGATGGGGTTCGATTAGTGGAGGACTCATTGATGCTTCACTATAGATTTTTGGGTCATTCTATCTTTGGTGTTTTGGGTCGCTTATATCCAACTTTGTTTGAGTGAGCAATAAGGAAAAGTTGGTATGTCATGCATGCGAGTTTGGAAAAGATACCAGGAGTTCTTATGCAAGTGTTGGACATAGAAGTTCTCATGTTTTTGATATGATACATTCTAATATTTGGGGCTTTGCCTTACTGTTACTATAGATGGTTATAGACACTTTGTATCATTCATTGATTGTTACTTTCGTGCTACCTGGATCTATTTGAAGAAGAAAAAGAGTGATGCGTTTACATGTTTTAAGGATTTTCACAAGAGAGTTCGGACTCAATATGGTGCGGTGGTGAACGTCCTGAGATCTTATAATGGAATTGAATACTCTAATATTGCATTTAGCGAGTATCTGCCATCACAAGGGTATCCTTTATCAGACCACATGTCACTACAGATCATAGCACAATGGAGTTGCAGAACGAAAAAATAAACATCTTCTTGAGGTTGCTCGTAGTATGATGATAGCAATGAATATTCAAAAGTACTTGTAGGGGTATGTGATGTTGACAGTTGATCTATTGATCAATAGAATACCCTCACAGGTGTTAGACTTGAGATCCACCCCTTAAGGTGTCATCTGGAGTGAGTGCCGATCTCCTTCCTCTATTGAAGATTTTTGGTTATGTTCATCTCGTTCAGGATCGCATGTCGCCTATCGACAAGTTGGATTTATGAGTCATGATGTATGTGTTTGTAGGGTATTCGACAACCCAGAAGGGTTATCAGTGTTGGAATCCTATTGAGAAGAGATTATTTGTGAGTATAGACATAACATTTCGAGAGAATGAGCCTTAGTAAGAAAATGTGGTATCAACCTTTTGCCAGTTGTTGGATACTGACAGTCTCAGGCGAGAGGTGGAGAAAAGTGATGGTGGAGGCAGTGTTATACATGTCGATAGTGGAGGAAGATTTGTAAGTGGTAATGTCGGTGGTGGAGGAGTTGTGAGTGTGGGTCTTATCTGTTGCCCTATTGTGCCACTTGAGGAGAGTGCACCCGAGAGCTCACATGACGGTGGTGAGTCTCAGGTGTAAGGGTAGCATTCATATTATCTCGAGACATCTACATCTATTTCAGACTCAGGTGACATTACTCATATTTCTTCTACTCCCACCCCTATGGCAGTATGCAAGTCTTCGAATTAATACATGAGTTCCCCCTGATCGTTATTGATTAGGATATTGATGATTATTTATCTTATTCTCATCTATGACCTGCACATGAGGCATTCATTGCATCACTAGACATGGTTTCTATTCCTAACACTTGCCAGGTTTCTAAGATCGATCCAAAGTGGAAAGCAACTATATTTAAAAACTTGGAGCCTTGAGAAGAACAAGACTTGGGAGTTAGTGACACTACCATCAGGGAAGAGAGCTGTTGGATGCAAGTGGGTCTTCACCTTGAAGTAGAATCCTGAGAGACACATTGAATGCTACAAGGCACGATTGGTAGCATAGGTATATAGTCAGACATATGACATAGACTTTGATAAGACTTTTGCACTCATGGTGAAGATGAGCGCTATGAGGATGCTCGTTTCATTTGAAGTCAATGAAGGATGGAAGTTGCACCAGCTTTATGTGAAGAATGCATTTGTTTATAGTGATTTGCTTAAGGAGGTGTACATGTAGATACCTCCTGGCTTAGAGACCAAAGATAAAGTGAGTAAGGTACTTCGATTCAATAAATCTCTTTATGGATTGAAATAGTCCTCCAGAGCATGGTTCGATAGGGTTCGAAGAGCCATGACAGGCATGAACTATCGACAGATAATGGCAATCATATAGTATTTTTAGGCAAACATAGGGGTCACATCACCTTTTTTGCTTTATATGTTGATGATATGATCATCATATGTGATGTGAATGTGAGATTGCTCAGCTGAAGGAGAAATTGGGGAAAGGGTTTGAGGTGAAAGACTTGGGCCCACTTCACTACTTCTTTGGAGTTTATATAGTATATGGATTAGATGAGATAGTCTTGTCATAGAGAAAGTATACACTAGACCTCCTCAATGATACTGGAATGATGGAATGTAAGCTAGCAGTCACACCTATTGACCAGAAGGTTAAGTTGAGGAGCAGATGAGGGAGAACCAGTTGATTGGAAGAGATATAAGAGATTGGTGGGAAGATTGATCTATCTGACTCACACTAGACCTCACATATCATTTGCTGTGAGTGTGGTGAGCCGGTATAAGCATAATCATAAAAAGAATCACATGGATGTTGTGTACCATATTTTGAGGTACCTGAAGAGTGCACCTGGTAAGGGAATGATCTTCAGGAAGAATGGTCCTTGGACATTGAGAGATTCTGTTATGTGGATTCGACGAGTTGTGCAGATGACAGAAGATCGATCTCAGGATATTGCATGTTTGTAGGAAGCAACTTGGTCTCATGGAATAAAAATAACAACAAGTGGTTGCAAGATCGACAGTTGCGGAGTATCGAGTCATGGCTTTGGGAGTTGCTGAGATGTTGTAGTTGAACCTGTTGTTGTTAGAGCTCAAGTTGGAGCAAGGGACCAAAATGAGCATGAGAGGAAGGAGTGTGAGGAGGAGAAGGCGGCGGGTGAGAAGATTTTGTGGTAGGCGAATCGCAAGAAATACGAAACCTTAAATAACAACGGGCGTTCTCCGGGTTGGGATCCAGTTACCCACATGCTGATTTGGGATTTTCTGCGATTCCACATCAACCACGGGACAATAGTACTAGTTTCGTTTGTTGTTTCTTGCTCTTGCTTATATGGATAAAAATAAAATAAAATAAATACAATCTTGTAAATAACCATAATTTGTGAGGTTATTTCTAATCCATACAATAAAAAGAAAATGTTTTGAAAAGATAAGTTTTTGATCTTGGTCAATTTGATTTTGAGATCAATTTAAGCTAAGTGTGCAAATTCTGCTGAAAAATTATTTTTTACTTTTCAATCGCATAAATTCCTTTTTAAACGGTATACGATTTTGGCTTTTGGGGATTTTTCTCGTAAAAGTTCTTTTTACACTGTTTGCGATTTCAAATTCACCATTAAAATAATTTTGTATATATAAAAAATCGATAATACCAAAATACCCATTAATTTTCTCGTATTATATCCAGTTTGTCAAACTTTTTTTTTACTTTTATCAGAGAAGACTTTATTACAAACCCTTTATAACTCCTTTATAAAAACACATTTTTTAAAAGACCAGCTGAAAAATCATTTTTACAAAAGCACAAAAATTTACAAATATAGTAGCATTAATATCCTCAGTTTAGTAGTCAAGATATAGTGAGATTTTGAAAAATTATCCCACAATATCCTGTGTTTAGTAACCAGGGCAGCTTAAAAATAATTTCCTCGGTTGACCCGGAAAAAAAAAAGTGAATTTTAATGGATTAAATTTCCTTTCTAAACCCATGGCATTTGAGGATAATTTGATTTTTTTAGTTAATCATACACCCCTAAAATCCTATATAATACTACATACTAAACGTCGGATATTTTTTCCCATCCCACTATATCCTACTCATCAACGAACCCCATTCTCAAATGGCATGTGATTCTATAACATGTGATATAAAAAAAAAGTGGGGGAATGAGTTAAAAAATAAAAACACAGCTACTGGCATGCCTGCATACATATACACAATATTGAATGGTAATTAATCAGTAGAGAAGAGTTGCAGATTCAACTGCAGACTCCAAGGCATAAGAAGCAAGGTTACCACACAAATTTTTCTGGAGAAATTGAAGATTCTCAAGGGAAATAACACTTCAATCATACAGATTCTGTTCCTTCCCCTTGTTGCCGGGCAAGGTATCTTTCTCTTCTTTCTTTCTGCATGAAGAAAAAGTTCGACAATTTCATACAATGAGAGGCAAACACAGTCTCAATAAGAGATTTAAGGCTGGATGGCCTACCCATTCATCTATAACAAGCCCCTCTCCGACGAACTTTGGGCCAGCATCCTCCAAAGGCTTCTTGCGGGACTCGAGTTCAGCCTCAGCTTCGGCCAACTGGCGGTTTAATTTCTCTAGAGCCTTCAGGCATGAAAAGCATATAAAACTAACTTTATATTGCTTAGCTTGTTTATGGGAGAGTAATCAGTAAAGTGCTGAGTTTGAACATAAGCATGCTAAAGCTGGAAATCAAAGAATGTTTACTTACGGGGCCAGGATGATCCGTGTCAAGAAAGACAACCTTTAGTATCTGCTCAACAGCCACTTCATCCTTAAAGTCATCAAACTGTTCAAAGAAAATGTAAGATATCAGGATTCATAGAATAATGGCAATTTTTAATAGGTTTCTTTTAACTGCCCGGAGCTAGTGATATAAGTGACATCTTCAATTAACAGTCACACGAGGATAATGCAGGATTTACAAATGAACAATTGATGATATTTCACAGCATATGATGTCAAGCGATCTTGACAATATCAAAAAAACATGTACACTAGGAAAAGGAGTTTCAATCAAATCAATGAAACGAACCAGTTCAGGTACATAGTCCACTAGTTCTTTAACCTTCAGGCTCATGATCTTAAACTTCACCCGGCTTTTCTGATCCATTCGTTTTTCATTGTTCTCTGGAGGTTCTACAAACTTGAATACTGACGGAAGGAGCAAGAAAATGGAAGAATCAGTACCAAAACAAACAAACAAAAGGAAGCATCGAAATATTGGAAATATTTGTCCTGCTTTAACGCACTTATTGGGGAATTTAAGGAGCATCGAAGAAAGTATATTGATTCCACTGTTGGCAATGGTTGATGTGATGAAATAATAGAAATTTTATGATCTTGTTCAAGTTGCTCCAGCATTAATTAAAGGACTCAAGCTAATGCAGGTTAGGATGAAGCAAACAGAACAAAAATCGCACCGGGAAATGATTACCAGTTGCTATGATGCTCTCTCCAGGTGCAAGAACAGCCCCAGGAGGGCGCATGAAGCAGCTTTTAGGTGCAGTTGTTTGAAACTAGGAAAGGAACAAATAAACATACATCACGAGAAAACAACTATAAAATCCATATGATCATAAATCGATATCATTTGGCCTATAAAAAAAAGTTACCAAACTAATAGAAAAGAGGCAGAATCATGTACCTACCTTGAAAGCTACATAAGACTTGCTTGAATTTCTGATTCTAATAGCACTTCTGACCTGCTTTCCTGGTTCATCTGCAGGAAGTTGGCAAATAAAGAAATACTTTTTCAGCATTTCTCCAAACTGACAGATTACACAAAATTTAATCATCCAACAATATCCTACCCAGATTAACTATAATTAGCCAATAAAGAAGCAAAAAAATAGCTTAATCAAACTACGGAAAGGAACTTTCACATATTAATTCCACAAGCTCAAAACAAGTGCATTAAACATGAATTACAGGAAAATAATAAGAGAGCGTTAGAATTGAAGGAATAGCTCGTCCGTACAAGGAAAGTAGAGTTTATTAGAGGGATCGAGCTTCAAACGACGCCTTGCCGGTAGCAGAGATCTAGCAACTGAAGAAACCGATGCTCCGCCTGTACTCTGAGCACCGGATCCGTCCTCCTGCGAACGACTGTTACTGCCTCCATGGCTGTAATTCAGCTGATATTGATTTGAATTGGAGAGAGACGAAATCGGCGCCTGTGAATTCCGGAAGGGCAGCTTGAGCAGCTTCCAGACTTTGGCTTCCGACGTAGCCGACGACTTCTCCTCCGTGATCACCATGGTTTAGGGGATGTAACTTTCCTCCGGAGTCTCTGAAACGACGACGTTTCCGATTTGTTGCGTCCGGAGCGACTTTCGAACAGTTGTTTTGGAGTTTTGGTGCGATTTTGGAAATTTTTCCAACGGCCACTATTTGTTGTTCGTTTTTTTTTTTAAAAAATATTATTTATACACAATTTTTAGACATCATTTATTGATATCATAATGTGTCAACAATAATAATAAAAAATAAAAAAATTAAATAATGACACATAATAAAAGTTGTGGTTGTGATTATTGACACATCATAATATCAACAAATAATATCTAAAAAATGTGTATAAATAGCATTGCTTTTTTTTGTACATGCAAGCCAACGGCCCTGAACGGAAAAGAAAAAGCTCGAGGCATACCCCCTCAAGGTGGGTAGAAGGTCTCGGAGGCTATTGCCCCAGGTACGATTCGGAGAATGCCTTGAAAAGATACTATTCATCATTTGTCATACATTGGTTTGAGAAGCTGTGTTGAAAGAGGTTAAATACATTTACTCATTATTGAGTTATGTAGTGTTGTGAGGAGATGGGCTCTGCCCTCGTGCATTGTCGCCGCCACCGCCACCGCCCGGCCCGGCCCGGCCCGTCTACACGCTCACCCGGTCCGGTCTACGCACCCGCCTGGCCCGGCCCAGTTCGGTCCGGTCTACGCGCCCGCCCGGCCCTGTCTGGTTCGGTCGATCGGTCGCACGTGTGTGTGTGCTTGCGGGCCTGGGCCTGGCTGTTGCTCCTCTTGGGCCCATCTATTTTTGGGGGTTATGGAAAAATTATTTTCTGCGGAAATAATTTTTTGGATCATCTCTTTAACTCGCAGGAGAAGAAATATTCCGTTGGCCAAAACGTGCTACGTATTTTCGAGAAGTTAGGAACCTAACAGATCGTGTTTGGGTGGGATATGAACTCCCAGTTCTTATCTATAAATATTGCTCTGTTTGAGGTTCTACACACAGACGAAATTTATGCCTACACGAAATACATTCTTCTCCCTGTGGGTTCAACTTTGAGCAGAGGGTTACGGTGTCTTCTCCAAGTTCTGGCCACGAGTGCAAGTGTTCAAAAGTGGCTGTGTGAACTTTCGGGAGCGACCGATGTTTGACGATCTGCACTACGGTTGTGCCGAAATCGCTTTCAAGACAATGTGCGCGTCAACGACACAGCTTGAAACGGAAATTTGATAAGCCCCTGTTCTTCGATATTTTCAGTATATTACCAACAATTTGAAGCAATTTTCTGATATAGTGCAAATTATCATGGCTTCTGCTTCTCGTTCTATTACAAATTTGTCGAAACTAGAACCTTTGGACAGCAATAATTTTAAGTGTTGATCACAGAAGCTGCTAATATTTTTTGAAGCTCTAGATCTCGATTATGTGTTAACTGCTCCTGCACTACCAACAATTATAGCTCCCCTAAACGAGATCGAGGACGCTCAAAATGCTGCAGCTACTAGGAAATTTGAGAAAGATAACAAGATTGTTCGTGGACATCTCCTCAACCACATGGTTAACAATTTATTCGATTTGTTCGTTATCCATAAATCTGCAAGATTTATTTGGGATGCTCTAGAGAAAAAGTATGATGCTGACGATGCTAGAAAGAAAAAATATGTCGTCGGGAAGTGGCTTGCGTACAGGATGGAAGAGGGCAAACCAATCATGAATCAAGTCCATATTTACGAGAATCTGTGTGCTGACGTTCTAAACGAATGAATGAAAATATGTGAGGTTTTTCAGGCTAATGTTCTACTTAAACGGTTCCCACCGTCCCGAACTGATTATAGAAATCATCTAAAGTACAATAAGAGAGATCTGACTCTACAAGAACTG
>JAOYMZ010004286.1:0-23598 GCA_025802335.1 Pinguicula primuliflora | reverse complement strand
AGTTCTCGCCCCACGTTTTCTGCGTTTCCGTCCACTTTCTTTTCTTCCCACGCGCATTTATTGTGGCTCATTTTTCTACATGGCATAAATGCTCACATGGAGCTATTTTATTTTGCTGACAGTATATTATGTATATGGAAATCAGATAAATTCACACTACAGAACGCAGAATCAGATGATGGCTTTATAGCAGTTTTGGGTTTATGTGGCCCAAATGCAGTTGAGATCAAGGTTATAAATGTGTATGCTCCGTCAATGGTACATGAGAAAAGTGGGCTTTGGACAAGGATTGCTGGAAATATAAGTCATAGTAACTCATCAAGGATATGTGTGGTTGGGGACTTTAACGCGATTAAGTCCCTGGCAGAAAGGAAGGGCATCTCTTCTCCGAATATCAGAGAGATGTGCGAGTTTAACAAGTTTGTTGAAGACACTAAGTTGATTGATTTGCCGCTTCAAAAGCACAAATTCACCTGTTCAACTGGACGATGTCCCACCTTAAGCCGACTGGATCGTTTTCTTCTGTCTGAGGGATGGATGGACACTTGGACATCTTATGCTCAAACTGCTCTAGAAAGAGGGCTCTCCGACCATAGGCCAATTATGCTAAATGATGAATTGTTAAACTAGGGTCCCAAAATTTTTTGCACGATGAATTGCTGGAGCGATCATGTGGATTTCAAAGATTTTGTACAGAAGGAATGAGATTCGATTCAAGTCACTAGCACCAAGTCATACATACTGCACCATAAGTTGAAAATCATGCGTGATAAGCTTAGAAGGTGGAACTCTGAGGTCTTTGGGAATGTGGATAGGAATATTGAGAAGTTAACAGCCCAGATAACGAACAAACCGAGTTTGTTTGTTAAGATTAACGAACGAACTGAATTTATTTGTTAAGATTAACGAACGAACCGAGTTTGTTTGTTAAAATTAACGGACAAATCGAGTTTGTTTGTTAAAATTAACGAACGAATCGAGTTATTTTGTTTAGCTTAACAAACAGAATTCCGTATTTGAGCTCTGTTCGTTAAGGTTTGCGAACTGAACAAATAACCTTTAAACGAGTCGAATTCGAGCTTATTCACAAACTGCTCTATTCGTTTACAACAATGCGAGGCCTACATACTGATCTAAAAAAATGGGTCTTATTGATGTGTCGAAACCTTCATTATAAAAAACTCATGCAATATAACCATTTACGAGTAGAAGATGATGTGGAACTCATTACCTAAATACTCAGTGGTAGAATGTGTTTTGATAAGCTCATTCCATGAGCTTTAGCCCGCCAACATTTTTCAATGTGCTATCCTAGCTCCAAATAAGCTTCTATCATTATTAGCATCAAAAAAATGATCGTCCTATTCTTCACCTTCTTCGGCCTTTGGAATGCCTCCTTAGAAAATGTACTTATTACGTTGACGTGGTTCCTAGGCCATTTCCAACACATATAGCCTTCATCGGGATCTTGAAACGATGCTTGTCTGGTATGATGTTGAACACTAACGGTCCCGGTTGTTCTTTCCAGACCCTCATACATTCTATAAGCAAACGCTCAGCAGCATCACTTTCCCCTTCAAAAATTAAATTTTAATAGTAACATAATAAAGAAATAAAAAAATAACTTTAATCCTACTCCATGAAAGGTGATCTCATTCTCATTCATGGCCATCTTATGGTACATATTAAAATCGATATCACGGTCTGCCACTATGTACCATCGCCGTAGAATCCACCCTTTTTCAAGGCTGATTCAATGTGGCTCTTTAGTTCCTTATAAGCTTTCACCATTTTCCTTTCGATTTATTGGTCCAATTCTTCATCTTCTTCTAGTGTCCTAAATGCCAGCTTAGGCAATGTCTTTGAAGCAAACTTACAATTATCCAAATCTAAAAAAGTTGCCACCAACGTTCAATTTCCTACACGAATTACTAACTTTAGTGATTCTAATAACACATAGGAGCATACATTCATGGATTTGAAAATAGCTATCTCAAGAATCTGTAATTCAAAATGCCAAACCATTCGTGAACTTCACATTGTTGTCAGATAGATAAACATGAAGAAATTTCAGAGCATAACATAAGTAAACCAAGAAACCTCCATGCATAACCAGACTTGTTGTGGATTCGCTCACAGAGATGCTACTCACAGTGAGGTTTGCCCAAAAAATAATCACTAAAAGAAAAGGATGGGAGTAGATACAGAAAGCAGTTACAGAAACAAACCATTTTCATGGCTAATTATATGCGATTTTGTAATTAATGAAAATAACAAATCATGTTTATTATTTTATTTTCTCATCCAGTTCATCAACCCCCTCCAACACTATAAATGCCTCTGGAGGCAAAGAAACTAATTCAAATTTATAATAATTGAAATCTATAAATGCTTAACCCTCAAGTTATTATATGGATTGATGACATCAACCTCGCTGGTTGCATTTCCTACATAAAGTGTAATATAAATTTTTAAATAGATTGGTAGATTAAGTGCAATAAAAAAAAGGAAGACAGAAGGACATAAAATATTGACAACTTCTACTTGCTGATAACTCATATATTAGCATATAAAAAATATATATATTAGCATATAAAAAATATATATTATCATCAATTTAATTACTTTATATATGATATTCGAGAAAAAAAAGAACAACCATGGATATTAACCAGTGCTCTCCACAAATGCATCCTTCCATTCCACGTTTTCAAGCCATAAGCATATGAAGTACCAGTTTAAATGTGACAAAGAGGTAGATGAGTTCAACCATCTAGTTATGCATTAGAATTATTACTTAGTTTTTTTAATTGGTAGAATTATTACTTAGTAAAACACAAAAGGGAACTACTACCGGCAAAATGGAACACAATGGAAATAACATCTAGGGTTGAGTGCAACAGAGAAGAAATATATGTAGAGAGGATAAGTATAGGTCTTTCTAATTAGATGATATAAATGATTTTATAATCTTAAAAAAGCACAATAAGCTAGAACTTCACCAACATACCTATTATTGAAGCAAATTAATAATTCCTTTGTATAAAAATTCTGGTGAGATTATTCGATCTTTTGAGGAGGGGTTGGCTTTGTTACAAGCCCGAGACCGAGAACGAGTTGTGACTCCGACAGCTTCTTCCACAATCGCCTGCCCTGCCTGGATTTCCCGGTGAACGTCTGCAACTCGGACCTTCCGATTCCGAGCTATGTTGCCGGTAGAGAGGAATGCCAAGAGAGAGATGATAACAGAGAGCTTTTAGAAGACAATGAAATGTTCAATATTGTATTCCAGAAACGTGTCCTTTCAATACAAGCAGTTCTCCCTTTTATACTACTAATTCCAACGGATACATCAAACGGCTAGAAAAGTAAATGAAGCCCAAATCCTCTTTCCTTATCAGCGTGCTCTTCGGGTGTAGACAATGATGTCTGAATATGGGCCAGTTGTTGCAGGGTTCCTGACATCTCCCCCTCCATTAAGGGTCCGCTTGTCCTCAAGCGGGAAGTTAGGGTAGGAGTGAATGATGTGCGAACGGTCTTCCCAAGTTGCATCCTCCGGTTGTAATCCTGTCCAACGAACCAGGACTTGGGGAGAGCCATGATGATCGCGCGTGTCCAAAACAGCCTGAGGAGTGGGGACTGCTTGACCTTGTAACACATGAGGAACGTGAGGTGCAGCCGGTGGAGTACCCTTGAATCTTTTGAGATAGGAGATATGAAAGACATTGTGCAGCTTAGCTTCCGGAGGCAGATTCAGTTTGTATGCGACTTCCCCGACCCGTCCTGCAACCTGAAAGGGACCATAGAACACAGGCATAAGTTTTTTAGTGTGCTTGTTACCTAGCGAAGTGTGGCGATATGGCTGGAGCCGCAAGAGAACCCAGTCACCCACGTCGAAGGATAGTTCACGGTGCCGGCGATCGTAATGCTGCTTCATGTAATTCTGGGCCTGGAGCAATCGGTCACGTAATTCAGCTAAGAATTCATGGCGGTCCCGGAGAGCAAAGTCGACAGCTTCCAACGTCGTGAGCCCCAGAGTATAATCCAAAAGCCGTGGTGGAGGACGTCCATAAACAGCTTCGAATGGAGAGGTCTTTAGAGTCGAATGGTAACTTGTGTTGTAGCTGTATTCGGCCCAAGAGAGCCATTGACTCCAGCATGACGGGTGATCGCCGGTGAGACATCGGAGGTAAAGTTGAATCATGCGATTGACAGCCTCTGTCTGACCATCGGATTGTGGGTGGTACGCCGTGCTGAAGTTTAGTTTTGTCCCGCTGAGTTTAAAGAGCTCTTGCCAAAATTGACTGGTAAAAGCTTTGTCGCGGTCAGAGACAATCGATTGGGGCAGTCCGTGGAGTCGAAAGATTTCCTTGAAGAATGCTCGAGCGACAGAAGCCGCTGTGTATGGATGGCTTAAGGCGATGAAATGAGCCATTTTTGATAAACGATCAACCACGACCAGTAATACAGACTTTCCCTGCGAAGATGGCAAGTGATCGATGAATCCATCGAAACATCACTCCAGATCATATCCGGGACTGGAAGAGGTTGTAATAATCCAGCAGGTTGTAGATGCTCTGCTTTGTTTTTCTGGCAGATTAAGCAGGCAGCAGTGAAGTCGATGACTTAAGCTTTCATCCGAGGCCAATAAAAATCTGCTTGAATCCGGTGCACAGTCTTTACATAACCTTCATGGAAGTCACTATGAATAGTAGAGATTATGTCGGAGGTCAATGGAGATGAGGACGGAATATAGAGGCAGTTTTTGAACCAGAGCAAGTCATCTGTCCAGCGGAAAGGATGAGAGGTAGCAGTTGCTTTGAGTGCCTCCCTCAAAACTGGTAATTCCGGATCCTGACGGAGCTTGATACAGACAGAATCAAGTAAATCTAATGTAGAAATGCTACTGGCACAGAGTGTGGCAACCTCAGCATCTCGTCTGGACAATGCATCTGCAACGATATTGTCTTTACCTGGGTGGTATTCCACCGTGAACTCATAAGTCAGCAATTTGCGTACCCAGTGTTGTTGAGGGATCGTATGGATCCGCTGGTCCAATAGATGCTTTAATGCGCACTGATCTGTCTTGACTACAAACGGTTGGCCCCAGAGATAGGATTTCCAATGCTGAATGGCTTTAGCAAGACCAATTAATTCCTTTTCATATGCTGGTAGCGCGAGGTGCTGTTTGCCAAGTTTGCGACTGAAATATGCTAGGGGATGTGAATCCTGTAACAATACCGCACCTATGCCAGTACCTGAGGCATCACACTCGATCACAAAGGGACACTTGAAATCAGGCATGCGCAGTATAGGGGCGGATACGAGAGCTGTTTTGAGAGTGTCAAAAGCAGTCTGTGCGCCTTCATCCCACTTAAATGCAATTTTCTTCAGGAGATTGGTTAAGGGTGCTGTGATGATGCCATAATTTCGAATGAACCGGCGATAATATCCGGTTAACCCCTGAAATCCCCGCAAACTGCGTACATCACCAGGAACAGGCCACTCAAGCATGGAGGAAATTTTGTCCGGATCGGTTTCCACGCCAGCTGCCGAAATAATATGTCCCAGATAGGATACTTTCTCTACGGCGAATGAGCATTTGGTTTCCTTGACTACCAGATGATTCTGGCGCAGCAAGAGGAATGCTTGGCGTAGATGTTCCAGATGCTCTGACCATGAAGCACTGTAGATCAAAATGTCATCAAAAAACACGAGAATGAATTTACGTAAATAAGGTTGAAAAATAGAGTTCATAAGGGATTGAAATGTTGCCGGGGCGTTCATGAGGCCGAACGGCATAACCAGATACTCGTAATGCCCTTGATGGGTTTGGAATGCGGTGAGGGAGATCGAGGCCGGGTCCATCCTAATCTGATGATAGCCCGAACGCAGATCGAGTTTGGAAAAATAGCGAGCCTGACCCAGCTCTTCCATCAGTTCTTCTACTACCGGAATGGGGAAGCAATCTTTGACGGTAATAGCATTTAATCCGCGGTAATCGACGCACATCCGCCAAGAGTTGTCTGCCTTTTTGATGAGGAGGACAGGGGATCCGAATGGAGAGGTGCTTGGACGGATCCATCCTTGTTGTAAAAGTTCGGAACACTGTCGTTCGATTTCTGATTTCTGGGCATGAGGGTATCGGTAGGGGCGCGTACTGACGGGATCAGAGCCTTGTTTGAGGACAATCCTATGATCACACTGTCGGGCTGGTGGAAGGCCGACTGGTTGCTGGAAGATGTCTTTGAACTGAGAGAGCACAGTTTGCAGGGCATCATCGGTCTGGAGTGAAGCAACTTGGCCAGAACGGAGATGGGAAATCACGCCATATAATGTTACTCTGGTGTCCTCCAAATAAAAGGTGAAGCTGCGAGCTTCAAAGTCCCAAGTGGAGGGTCCCAAACTTTTGAGCCAATTCACTCCGAGGACAGCTCCAAATCCGCTTAAAGGAAGGAGGTATAAAGTGATGCGAAAACAATTGTTTCCCAAGCGGACTTCGGCGCCCTCAATGGAGCCACTGCTTGGAACCTTTGTGCCATCTGCTACGGTGATCAAGGACTGTTTGGTGGATGTTGCCTGTAAGCCCCATTGTTCTGCTAACCCTGCATCCACAAAGCAGTGAGTGCTGCCAGAATCTAATAAGATCAGGACATCGTTACCGACAATGGTGCCTGCGATTTTCAAGGTATCCGACGAAGTTCGGCCGGAAATTGCATTGACGGAGATGGTGCATTCTTCCTCGTATTCCTCCTCGATGGTGTCATCCTCCAGATCGCCCTTTAGATCGATGCAGAAAAGGCTCCGGCAAGAGTGGCCTTTCACCAATTTTTCGTCGCATTTATAGCAGAGCCCTTGAGCTTTGCGTTGTGCGATTTCAGCCGCCGTTAAACGGCGCCGCTCCGGTGGCCGGGGTCGAGGACCCTCGGGCCGGCGCGGCTGAGTCGTTCCGGAGGGTGCTGGGACCATGGGAGGTCGGGGTGCGGGCAGAAATGACGAACGTCCTGCAGGAGATGGAGAAGGGACAAACACAGGGTTAGAATATAATGCTAATTTGGTTTGTACCTCCCTGGCCATATACATGGCATCAAAAACCGACGGGGGCCGATGTAGACGAACATCCGCTGCAATCCGGGGGTCTAGGGCTTGGATATAGAGAGCCAATTCAGATTTGGGTGTAATGTGGCCTTTAACCAGAGGAGCTAACTGTGTCCACCGGCGATTTAGATCTTCGACTGTCGAGTCCTGCCGGAGAGCGGCGATTGCAGCGACCGGATCGTTCAAATCCGGCGGCGCATACTGCTGGCGAAAATACCAACAAAAATCCGACCATGTTAATTGGGGATATTCGAGTGCGAGTGAGCACCACCATTGTTGAGCATCCCCCAAGAGGTAGTAAGCCGCCGTGGCCACCTGTTCCGACGCTGGGATGTGCTGGTGAGCAAAATAGGAGGCGCAGCGAAGTAACCATGATTCTGCGTGGTCTCCACTCGAGAAAGTCGGAAAATCCCATCGCAGCGGACGGACGGAACCGTCACCAATCTGGCCATACGGGTCTCCGGGGTGCGGATAGGGAGGGATAATGGAGTGGGGTGGCCGCCAGGGGTCGCCGAGTGAGGCTTGGCGGGCTGCTAAGTAGCATTTGGAGACGGCATCGGCCGGACCCCAGGGGCGTAGGTTGAGGTGGGGTACCCTGAGTAGAACGGATAGGGGTACAGTGACGGAGGAGGTGGGTAAGCCCCAATTACTGCTGGAGGGGCGGCGTGCGTGGTGGTGGGTAGGGTTTGGGTTACCGGAGTGGACTCCATCGGGGGTGGGACGAGATTTGGAATTTGGGGAGTTGGTGGGTTTGGGTTCTGGGATATAGACCCAGATGGTAATTTATCTCCCGGAGGATCCGACATTAGTGTTGGTATGGGTGGGGAGAACACCGGATCGGACGCGGGCGTTGGGATGGGCATTGAGACCGGAGGGGTGGCGGATGACCCGGTGGTGCCGGAGCTCGGTAATTGGGATTGAAGTGTCTGTAACATAGCAGTTAACATTTGTAGTGTAGCGTCCACCGATGCCAGCCGGGAGTCGACGGAAGTCTGAAATTGTTGTTGGTCGGCCCGGATCTGATCCAATTGAGGGTGGGAGTCGGCGGAAGAAGAATCGCTCATTATCTCGTCGGAGGGGAACACTCGTGGCTCCGATACCACTTTGTTACAAGCCCGAGATCGAGAACGAGTTGTGACTCCGACAGCTTCTTCCACAATCGCCTGCCCTGCCTGGATTTCCCGGTGAACGTCTGCAACTCGGACCTTCCGATTCCGAGCTATGTTGCCGGTAGAGAGGAATGCCAAGAGAGAGATGATAACAGAGAGCTTTTAGAAGACAATGAAATGTTCAATATTGTATTCCAGAAACGTGTCCTTTCAATACAAGCAGTTCTCCCTTTTATACTACTAATTCCAACGGATACATCAAACGGCTAGAAAAGTAAATGAAGCCCAAATCCTCTTTCCTTATCAGCGTGCTCTTCGGGTGTAGACAATGATGTCTGAATATGGGCCAGTTGTTGCAGGGTTCCTGACACCTTGACAGAGAGTGAAGAAGAGAAGCAAGAGTTGTGGCAAACCTTTTGCCAGACTAATCTACCAGTTATTATTAATACAGGTTCAATTTGCAGAAAAACAGCAAATAAATGAAGAGATGAAAGATTTGCAACTATCACCTCGTCATTACTGACAGTTTTGAGGGCGCGACTAGCTCTCAGTTGGCCTGCATAAAGTTTGAGTTGCCCTTTTTTCACCACACTTTTCCTCCCGGTCCACGATTTTGTTGCTTCATTTAATTCCTAAAAACAGAGATACATCAGTAGTATGCAATTTTAAGAAAATTTACTGGTTTGAAGCAATAAAAGAGAGAAAACTAATTGAAGTTGCAGCCTGATCAAGGCCTCACATTGACGATTAATGGAATGACATCAGCTTCAAAGTCGGCTAGAACTTCGAAGAAGGATTCCACTACATAGCAGAAGTTGGTGGCCTCCAAAGCAACTATATGAGATATCTGATCATCTGTGTTTGAAATGCATTTCAATGTGTAAAGTCCTTCACCGCCCTCTCCATCACGGCCTTTACGCATAGAACAACCTGAATTGTGATACTTTAGCATAAGCAGACTTCACAATATCATATCAAAATGTGTAAAGATGGACTTCCAGTTATGGCATATCAGAGAATAAGATAGAAAAGTACTAGAAGAAGGACATGGCCGCAGGCTATGTAGAAAAAAAAAACAATACACATTCTACTGGTTATGACTTATGAGGCCTTACCAGAACATAAGGAAGATCACACCACCAGACGTCCATCTTATTTCCACCATAAACTGTGGATGCATCATCATCAACTCCTTTGCTTCTTAAATCAGAAAGTTTGTCGGCGACGTGTATGGATCCAAAGCCCGAGACTGCCTCGAGCCGTAAGTATCACCATCAGCTTCAAGGCCTAACCTCCCATCATTTTCCTTGGGAGAAATTCCTGTATGCTTGATGAATCAATTAAAATTGAAGTTAATGCTTGCAACAATGCGACTTTTAACTTTGTTTAGCTGAATAAGCACTATCAAGTATCAAGCCTGATGAGAAGTTTTGGCACATTCTATTCAAAGGCAAAAGATTCAATAATCCTTTAAAGAACTTGACACATGAAAATCCAGACATCTCGATCAAAGTTATCACAATTAAACAAGAGGTATAAAGACAATGCCATGTATCACCTTTGATTTAGGTTTCGGTACACCCTTCCCCTTCCCTTTCTTGCTAGGCCCACTTTTTTCCACCTTCTTCTTGGTATAGGTCTTTTGGGCGATGGATTTTTTATCCTCTTCTAAAGCAGGAATTTGATCAGTAGACATTGGATCCAAGAGTTCCGACTGTTTCTTTTCATTCCCTAAATCATCTGCAAAACAAGCATCATTCGAACTCCTAAACAACTGATCTACAGTCTCCAAGTTTCCAGTTGCTTTAGATATAATATTATCCTTATCACCTGAACGTGTAAAACCTTTCGGTGTCTCTACTGGATCGCCGAATGAATGTGGGTCCCACACAACTCACATGTGAGATAAGCCGTGCCAAGAAGGCGTGCCAATTATCATTTTTGGAATGAACCTCTGAACTTATACTTCTTCTTAAATAGCAATTGCCCCTTTTCCTCATCCACCTCACCCCCCTCAACCTCAGCTACTATTTTATCATCACTCTTAATATTATCAATCGATGTAAAACCTTTTCCTCATCCACCTCACCGAATGAACCTCTGAACTTAATATGATCAATCGATATAGCTACTTTATTGCCACGCGCATTTTGTAACTTCTTTCTCAACTTAACCAACCGATTATCAACCTCCTCTCCTATATCATTTCTATGATAGTTCACTTCATTATCTTCCTCACTATCCTCACTAGCAGGAGTGGCCTTCTTTTTCTCCAATCTTTCTTTCTCCCTTGCCTCCCTAGCCATTACCCGAATTTCTTCAATTTTATTCTCAATTTCCAACCCATCCATATACATTGAGTCCGCACCCTTAAATGTCAATGCAACATCTGATTTTCATTTCCCATTTCCTCCCGCTCCAACAAGTGAATTTCTTTCATTCGTATTCAAACTTTCGGTATCATTATCAGTACCAGATAAACCGAAAACCCAAATAGCACAGACAGTCTGGAATGGAATACATAAGCACCAACCAACCATAACCCAAACTTGAAGATTTGTTTTTTTAGCTAATATTCCAACTCTTTCATCTCTACTAACCCCTGCTAAAACCGAAACATCTACCGCCCGAACTTCCTCTAATTTATCCTCGTCATTTCCAGCTTCTGGTTCTTCAGACCCGTCGCCTTCATGAATTTCCTCAATAGCAACAAATTCTTCCGTCGCATCATCGGGTGGCGAGAAAACGAGAATCACTGGTTCTTTAGGGTTCTGAGGATTTTCCGGCGGAGGAAATTTCTCCTACTGTGTCTCGATGAAAATCTAGTGGTAACGCAGGAAATCAATATAATAGGTTTGCTGCAATTGAAGTTAAGTTCCGGTTATGCGATGGCTGAGATATGCTGGAAGTAGGAGGAGGCGCCATCTTGCCAATTGCCATAGAGAGGCTGATGAGTGTCTTACGAACTAATGCCTTATCATCTATTCCGATTGGATTTAACTAACTAATTTTGTTTCATGGTCCATCATTCCGATTAGATTTTTTTCTTTTTGAATATTATTGGAGGCTAATGCCATATGTCGAAAGAGGTTACGAAAATAAACTTTCAGGGTTATCAAAAATTACATGCCTTACAACAGGGGCAGTATAAGGAATTGGCCATAAGCAGGCACTTGTTTGAGGTGACGAAAAGAAAGGCTGAACCATACTCCTGGATTTGTCCCTCTGCCTGACCGACGGAAGATTCATAGTTGGGTCGGAATCTAATACCTGCACTTCATTCACAGCCAGTCTTAGCCCCCTTTTGGCCAGCATGTCCGCCATCTGGTTCTCAGCCCGTGGAATGAACTGCATAAAAATCCCTGCGACATTAGACATGGCTTCCCTGATCCGGGCCATCGTAGAACTGAGATGAAGATTTTCCTCCCTTCCCGTAAGAAGATTTATAGCTGCAAGGCTGTCCGACATAATCTTGACATTCATGTAATGCATGTCCAAGATGAACTCTACACCTTTAGATATAGCCCTGAGCTCCGCCAACACAACTGGGCAGGGACCAATTTTTGCTATGAATCCTGTCCTCCATTGGCCATTTGAGCTTTGTAACATACCCCCAATGGCAGCTTCCAAGGATGATTGAGATACAGCTGCATCCACATAGAATAGAAAGTCGAAAGCCTGATCCGCCCGTGCAACTTGCACCGCAAGACAGAAGGGTAGGGGCCTCAGTGCATTAACTCTCAACTGATTCTGACATGAAAGATTGGAGAAGACTCTCTGGTTTTCGTGGAACAAACTTATGATGCTAACTTGTAAGGATGCAGGGGAGGTCCCATTGTCCAGGAACACCAGTTGGTTCCGGGCTGTCCAGAGCCGCCATGTTGAAATTGCGAAGATGATCCCCCAGCAATCTGCCAAAGAAGAATTCATTAGATTGTATTGAAGCCAAGACCGAGAGGAGTGGAGAAGCCAGAAATCTGAAGGTAAACTGGAGCTCATGGCATACCAAACTAGCTTGCTGGTAGTGCAGTCCCGCAACACATGCAGTATTGTTTCCGGTTTATTACAATTAGGGCATTGGGGTGAAGGGGTTATTTTCCTGCGGAATCTTTCGGCATTCGTCCATAGACAATGCCTAGCGACCTTCCACAGGAAGATTTTGATATTTTCTTGTAGCCTTAATGCCCAGATTGCATCCCAGAGTTCATTTTTAGGATTTAGATGATGAACGGTAATATATAATAAAGCAGATTTTATAGTAAACTTCCCTGTATCCGAAGGTCTCCAGATCAGCTTGTCGGTTTCATCTGAAGAGAATGAGGTAGGGATCCGAAGTATTTGCTCCACCACATCCCTGTATCCGAAGGTCTCTGATAAGACATGCTGAATGCCTCCCAACCTTGCAGTGAGGAGCCTTTTCCTTCTGAAAATATCACCAAAAAACTCATTCTTCCAGGAATCCAACAAAGACTGAAAAGTGTAGAGGGCCTGAATAAGAGGTGTGTCCTCATTCCAGTTTGACTGAATCAAGGAAGCCCACGCACTGTGATGACACCAGGCATTCAGGAACCGAAAAAAGTGAGGACTAGTAGAGGAGAATGATCTGATGCAAGTCGCGGTAAATGTCTGGCGCTGATCACAGAACCACCCTCGAGTAGAGCAGAGTTGGCCAGAGCCCAATCAATACGCTCATAACAGTTCCCCCTCCGCCATGTAATCTTGATCCAGTAAAGCTCGTAGGCACTAGGCCTGTAGTCCTTAAACAATTCCTGAACGCAGAAGAGCCATGGGAGAGCCTGCCCCCTGACTTATCCTCCTGGATCAGGAAAGAATTGAAATCTCCAAGCACGAGCCACGGGAGATTAATCCCACCTGCAATATTAACCAACCTCGGCCACAAAGACTTGCGAATTTGTGGGTTAGGAGAACCATATACAACAGTAACGTCAAGATGAAAAGTCTTTTGATGAACAGACAAATGAATGGTTTGCCACTCAAAAGAAATCGCATTAACCTGGCAATCATCCTTCCAAAGAGCCCAAATCCCCCCGAAAACCCATGGGCTTCGACCCTAAAGGAATTTTGAAAGCCAAAACCAATTTGCTGGATAATAGAATCTGCGGCCAAACCCAAGATTCTTGGTTCCAGAATAAAAATCATATGAGGCTTGCGATAAGAGATATTATCATGCAATGCAAAAAGAGTTTTAATGTTTTTTATACCTTGGGCATTCCACGAAATGAACTTAAAATCCATTGAAAAGTAACAGAAAGGTAATAGCAACACTTACAGTGTTTCCTCCATAGGTTTGTGGCCCGACAGGAAAAGGGATGGTGCTTCTCCTTCAGATGGGGCTTGTTCCATCAAGTGAGTCCCCTGGTTCCCCAGAATCTTGGGATCATCCGTCCCAACTTGAATAATAGGATGTATCCCCGTCTCAGCAGCATCCAAGGAATCCCCCAAGTCCATTTGATGGTCACCTGATTGATCCAGGTTAGATGAATTTTGACCTGCTTCATTTTATTTGAAAGTCACTGGTTTCTAAATGTGGAAGCCATGTGTTTCCAAGGATTTGGAACTAGAGCCCAGCCCGGGAGCGACAAAGGAGTTTGCAAGCGGGAGAGGAACAATCACCGCCTTGTGATTAGAAGAGGAAGCCACTGATCGGGCCGAGAAATCATAGGATTGATTACTTGTTCCCTTATTCAACTCACCAATGCCGACGCCTGCAGAAATGGACTGCTGGGGACCTGGGAGAGATTTCTCCGACCAAGCTCGTGAGACTTTCCTTTTGCCCTTTCCCTTTGCCTCCCTAGTCCTATAAGGAAAATTCTTAGCAGCCGTATCAGATTTCCTTGCACCGAGACCAGTAATATTCTAGATTTGTTGAGAAGAGCTTCCAATTAAGTCCTGCGCTCCAGTAGGGGTTGGACTACTCTCCCCCTTACCGTCAGAAGATCGGTCTACTACTGAAAATTGATTCAGATTCAGATTGGTAGGGGATCCGACTGTCTGGAGAGGTCTGGTGGCCTGACGACCTTTCTTCTCTACCATGAGCCAAGGTCCTGGTTTAGAATAATCAATCGTTGGAGGGGTGCTCTTACCTGTTGATTTTAGCAGCATGACTGATGAGGTTGGATTGGGGATGTTTCCATCATGTTTGTCCTGGCCGGGTTCAGAGCAGACCGTATCTGTAGGATCAGTAGAGTGCGCGTCCATTTTGGAACTATCTTGCCCAGTAGTATCCCGATCCACACCTGAGCTGAGATTTTGATCTCCCTTGCCCCCCGTTGCTCCTTTGGCGAAGGGACAGTCCTCCTAAAAATGATCGTAACGGGCGCATGAAAAACAAATCTCGTGGAGGTCCTCGTACATAATGGGATATGTCCTCCCGTCAACAGTTACAGATAAGGTCATTGGCTTTCGGAGATCCAGCCGGAGGGCTATGCGAGCAAACAGGGCCCTTTCCTCAGTCATTGTGTGAACATCAGCCTTGAGCCAGACCCCAATACATCGAGTGATCTCCTTGAGCAAATCTGAGTAGTAATACTGGGGCGGAAGACCCGAAATCCTAATCCATACCGCCATAGATTCAACATGGTCAGCTTTCGAATCGAAGTCTGGGTGCCAAGGAAAAACTCAGAGAGGCCTGTTACCCAGAATGTGCGGACCTTCATATAGGGCTTTCCGAAAGTCAGAACTATCAGCAAAGCGGAGTAAATAGAAACCATCGGACATATTAACCAACCGAATCTCACCCTTGAGCTGCCAAATGAGGTTTAGCTTGTTCTTCAGCGCCTGGTAACCCATATTTCCACCCAAGGGATGGATTATCAGCGCATTAGCCATGTTCTTCACTATTTGTGCCTGAATCTTCTCCCCGAAAATGACTGTCGGACCCTGACTGTTGTGGCCATGGACGACATCCCCCTCCAGGATGTTGATTTTCGGTCGATTCGGAACCCGACACTTGTCCAGCAAGGATTTGAAGCAAGGTCCCCCCGGATGCGAAAAAAGTGGCGAAGTGTGAGAAGGGGCTGGGTTGAGAGGTTGTTCAGGAGCGGATTCCTTCTTTTTCACCTTTTTGTTCGGGTTGACCTCCTTGAGAGGAGGAAAATTGTCTTCCATGGGTTGATTTGCCGGCGAGATTGACGGAGCGGTGGTAGGGTTTTTAGAGAGATAGTAGAGAATTTTCTAGAAGTGCGTATACTCATTCCGATTAGATTGTTGGCTCATTGGTAGAAGTAAGGTACGTTTTTGAAAAATAACATTAAAATAATTGGCTCGGTGGTGGAAAAAAAGGCCATTCCATATATTATAGCATCCTCTATTCGATGTGTTCGACTATTTTGACAACGTCTAGGAGGTAAAAAATGTCAAGCCGCCCCAAATTTATCCTGAGCGGTCTGGCTGGACGCTCAGGTACAATATACCTAAAATATAGTATATGTAAATAAAATAAATTAAATTTGCTGACGGCTGTATGCCGCCTAGACGGTCGCTCTGACCGTTCAGACCGCCTAGGAGGCCCCATAGACCGCCTTGTGTAAAGGGAACGCCCAACTGTTTTCTTCAACATTGGGTGCATCTACAACTTAATTTTATTTCTGTGAGGTAAAAGATACATCTTGTTGATTAGGCTGGGTCGCCGTGGTTTGCCATTGTACGAACAACTATATTATATCTCTGGTTGAGTTTCGTTGTCTTGGCCTTCTGGCATCGGGTAAAATTGTTGTAAAATTAAAAATCTATTATGAAATATATTGTGAATGTTTCTTGGCTTTTCATTACCCCCACTACTCCTTATTCAATGTGTATATGTGTAGAGTTTAATGTGACCTTACATCTTTTGTATGAAGCCTATAAATAGAGACTAATGTATAGTTGTAAGGAGAACACTTGAGAAATGAATGAAATCTCCCCTTTATGTCCTCTCTACATTTCTTGTGTTCTTCATATATTCATACACTTGTTTCACTTATTTCATAACACGTTATCAGCACGAAAGTTTTACCATTGAAGGACTACAAGGTTTAGAGGAAGGTTCTACCATTGAAGAACGAACCAAGAACAAAGTCGAGACAACGGGCAAAGTTTATTTTTTTTAATTTTTATTTTATTGGGCGGCCGTTCCCCTCCACCAAAAGTTTGATTACAATGGTATGTGCCCAATAAATAAAGGTAGGAACAATCAATGAAAAAAGTTTTCTTGAGTCTTGAAGCAGCTGCATTTTGGCCTTCCCATGGATGTGAGTGAACTGGTTTCTCCTGTCATTGGCCTTGCAGTTTAAATCTTTTGTGCCCTATTCTTCGTCCATCTTGCTGTGCAATAGATACCAATGTTGCTGGGAGTTGTGTTGACATGAATTTCGTCCCTGCTGAAGCTTTGTTACCTTCTTTGAATAACGTATCTGCCACTTGGTTTACCTCTCTGTAGCCATGAGTAAATATACAACTCTGGAATTGTGATTTTAGCTGTATTATGTCCTTAATGATTGGGATGATTCTCCAAGGCGGTTCGGATACCTGCAGTTTAATATTAATAAGAGTTTGTGAATCAGACTGAACCTCCAAGTTTGGATAGTTCTTATCCATGCCTAGCCTCAGGCCATGTAGTACAGCTGTTGCTTCAGCTTCAATGAGGGTATGACATCTGATGTGAGAGTAAAAGCATGTTAAGCATAAGCCGGATGAGTCTCTGAAAATACCACCAATGCCATCACTTTGCAAAGAAAAACTCCCATCTACATTCAGTTTGACGTATCCAGTTGCTGGAGGTTCCCAAGAGCAGTATATGATTTTTCTTTGTGGTTTTGGGGATACTGATAATCCCAGTGACCGTATAATGTTGTGTTCAGAGACTTTCATAGGTAAATGTAATTTCCTTAGAGGAAAGATGTCCTTCAACGTCTTCCAGATTGTGTGAATGACTGAAACCACCTGAAGTGTGCTCTCCCCAAAACGAATGCTACATCTATGCTTTCAGATTTCCCAACAAATCAACATAAGTAATGCCCTGCGGATGAACAGAATAGCTTTGCTTCCACATGCGGTAGGCCATGTTTCAAGTCTCCCCACTAATGTGTTATCAGTATATGTAATCTGAAGCAGACTACCAAAGAAATCCCATACTTGCGTTGCAAGTTTACTTGTGGACAAGAGATGATATTCTGTTTCTATGTGCTTGGTTGTGGAACAGCATGAGCAATGTGAAGCTAAGCATATCCCTTTGGCCTGTATGTTAGAATCAACTTGCACAATTTTATGCAAAATTTTCCAAGCAAATAGACTTACCTTAGGAGGTATATATGGGTCCCAAATCCATCTATAGCTGAAGATGGTGCTTGGTTGTTGTCTAATGAGGTGCCAAGCTGATTTAGTTGAGAAATGTCCAGGGCTTGTTGATTTCCATATCATTTTGTCTTTTGCATCATCATCTATTCTGACAAGCAGAATTTTTTGTTTCAGTGGCTCTGGCAGTTGGTTGAGCATATCCTCGTTCCATGTAGAGCCCTTCATAAAATCCTTTACAGCCATCTCTTGGAATATGTGTAGATTAGGTTGTATTTGTGCCATAAAGTTTGGGATTCCATGCTAATCATCATAACAGAAGCTGCACTTTCCATCTCCTAGATACCAGAAGGTTTCTTTCAACATAATGTCTCTCACAGCATGCATTCTTCTCCAACAGTGTGAATCTGTTGCTTTAACTGGTGCTGTGGCAGGGCTATGATGCTTATAGTATTTCATGGCCATAGACTGTTGCCTTTCCAAAAATACCACCAGAGATTCATGCTAAAGGCCTTACTGACATCTTTTATTAGCCTGCATCCCAGAACTCCTTCAGTTTGAGGAATACAGATATCTCTCCAAGACTTCCAATGCATTTTCCTTTTTCCTTCTGCCCAACCCCAGAAGAAGTCAGACATTATCCTTTCTATTCTTTTGATAATTTCGTTTGGAGGCTGGAGTACCATAAGGATATATACAGGTAGTGAGCTTAGCACATGTTGGATCAGTATTAATCTGCCTGCAGTGTATAAGTTTGTTGTTGTCCATCCATCCAACTTTCTTTGTAGCTTTGTGATTAAACTGGCAAACAAGGAGTTTGTTTTTCTGCCTGAGAAAAGAGGGGCTCCTAGATATGTCGTTGGCATGCTGCTATGACTAAATCCTGTCCATTGTTTGACAAGCTCAATTCTGGTTGATGACACCTTAGGAGAGATTATGAAACTGCTCTTGGAAATGTTGACCTGTTGGCCTGAAATATCTTCATACTTTCGTATTATTTTTAGGACGACTTCTATAGCAAATTTGATCCCTCTGCAGAATATGAGTATATCATCTGCATAGGCAAGATGGAAGATAAGTGGACAACCTGCAGGTACACCACAAGCAAAGAAGGGGCACGTATTCATTAGTTTTTGTAGACCTCGGCTCAACACTTCTGCTCCTATAACAAACAGGAGTGGTGATAGGGGATCGCTCTGTCTAAGGCCTCTTGAGGATTTAAAATAGCCATGAGGTATCCCTTCAAGCAGAATAGAGAAGCTGCAGTTGGAAATAATACGCCAGACTCTGTCAATGAAGGGTTCTGCAAATCCAAATGCTCTGAGAACTCTAATCAAATATTGCCATGATACTCTATCTAATGCCTTTGCCATATCCAATTCAAGTGCAACATTGTTTTCTCTTATTGGCTTTTTCAGGAAATGTAACATCTCATTTTCCAAAAGAATATTATCAACTATGCTTCTGCCAGGTACGAAACCACTTTGATTCTGGGAAATAATGGAAGGCAGCACCATGCTGAGTTTTTTGGACATCAGCTTGGAAATTAATTTCCCTATGAAGTTACATAAGCTGATAGGTCTGAAATCTGAGCTTGTGACTGGGGGACATTTTTGGGAATGAGGGCTATCAGGGTGCTGGTATAGGCTCCTCCCAATTCATTGCCTGCATAAAAAGCTAGCACAGCAGCTACAACATCCTTTTTGATAATGTCCCAGCATGTGTGGTAAAATGCACCAGTAAAACCATCAATACCAGGGGCACTATCTTTACTGAGATCAAAGGGAGCTTCCTTGATTTCGTCCTCTGTTGGCCAAGCGCATAAAGGCTCATTGAGTTCAACTGTTATTAATGTTGGGATATATGATAGCCAGTAGTCGCCTATTTGCAATGGTTCTACAGCAAGTCTTTGCTCAAAGTGATCCAAGAGGATTTTTGATACCTCCTCTTTTGAATTGGACCAGTTACCTGTGTCATTCTTCAGCCTCTGAATAGTTGATTTGGATCTTTTAAGTTTCACAGACCTATGAAAAAAATCAGTGTTCCTGTCACCCTCTTGAAGCCATTTAATACAAGATTTTTGCTCCCAAAATATTTCTTCATCTAACAAATGTCTTTTATATATTGCCTGTGCTTGATGCAGTGCTTCCCGATCTGTTGGACATCTTGGGATATCATATTTAATCTCAAGCTCAGCAATTTGATCTTCTGAATCTTTTACATTTTGGAAAATATTCCCATAGGAGTCCTTGTTCCATTACCTCAATGTGCATCTCAATCTCTTTAGTTTCACAGTTAGCCGCTGGAGAGGAGTAGTCTCTTGCTCAGGTTCTTGCCACGAGGATAGTACAACCTGCTTGACGGTAGGGTGCAGTGTCCAAAATTCTTGAAATATAAATCTGCTCATCTTGTTTTCTTTATCAGGATTTTTGATCAGAAGAGGGCAGTGATCTTATTGAAGCCTGTTCAGGTGCTTTAGTGTACACATGGGAGCTGAGGCAATCCATTCTCCAGAGAGAAAAATCCTATCCAGACGTTGGATAATGTTTCGCTTCCCTACCTGATTGTTGGACCAGGTAAATTTATTGCCTTCATAACCTGCATCCTTTAGTCTACAGACATTAATAGCTTGCTGAAAATCCATTGCAGAAGCCATATGTATGGGGAGTCCTCCAGTTATAAGTTTTTAACTAATTCTCTGTAAGTTTTTGTTTCATAGATTTTGAGCAATGAGATACAAAAATTATGGTAGTATGAGTGCAAGCTCAAATTCTTATTCACGTACAGTGAAGATTTTGATAAATGATACAAAGATGCAAATTATCCTTAGAACCATGAGATCTCTCCCGGAGAAAAGACTATTGTTTTATCATGATTGATTATATTATTTGTTCCTACAAAAGTAAACATCAATAATTTATTTTGATGCATGAGTCCTGAAAACAACATAAATGTTGCAAATTTTAATCTTAATTTGCAAAGAGAATTTTATTGAGATTATATTCATGTTTATATTTGTATGAGATTTATGAAAACTTAGGAAGAATATACATAATTTGAAGCAACAATATCTGACATAAGTACGCATTATGATACTTAAGAATCTATCATCCATATAAAAGTATCCCAAGTATTATATGTGAAAGGTTCACATGTCATAAGTAAATTTTGCTTGCAATATCATGTTTTAGATATTTTTTTTAGCCAAGCAATGTTTTAGATATTGTTTGACATAAATCTTATAGCAAGATTAATTCTTCTTCGAGTTATCGAAATTGATTTATCAAGTTTTCATTGAAAATAAAAGGAGAAAGATATAATGTCTTTAGAAGAGATTTTTAACACTATTGAAGAGGTTAACCTCCATAAATATGTGTTATTGTTATTGGTGTATAATTATATTAATCTCCCTAAATCTCTTTATGTGTAAGTGAGTATTATTGCGTATTTTATATTGAATAATAAAAAATGTCGTGTCACCCGAAGTTGATAACTGCAATGTGATATTTAATGAGAAAATCAATTTCTCACTTGAAGTGGGAAAAGTTTGTACACATATCTTGAATAATGTTAAATGAATGAGACTCCAGAAGAGTCAATACTTTGCTAACAAAAATGACGAACTCTTAGAGAATGTATTACTACAAAAGACTCAAAGTTCTTATGAGTTTAATGATATTGATCTAAATAGATATCATATTGAGACTAAACAATATATGGAAGAGATTTTCACTATCTGATATATTACATTCATTATTTTGAATTGTCAATGTGTATAAAAAAGAATAATTATTTGTCATTCTCAATTAAAAATTATCTTGTTGTAAACCGGAAGTTTACTAGTGAATTTAATATTTTGGCATGAACAGTTAGACCTATCTGGTTCTATATGATGCAATATATTATGAAATATTCATGTGGCATCTACTTGCTAAGTAGAAATTTTTAACTTAGCCAAAATGAATTTTCAGAAATATAAAGTAAGCCAACACTAAATGGATTTATATATCATATGCATATATATGATTTGAAGGTGATTAAAATATCACGATGTGAATAATTTAGGTACTTTATTAGTTAAGCGATGCATTGAGTGAATGTCCACATGTATTTTTCTCGTAAGTGGTGTTATTGAGATAGTTAATCTATTTGTAAGTAAAGTTCCCCTGAATATGCAATCAGGAATGTTATTTTTGATGATGTTGGTTATCTCAAGTATTATAATGATTATAGTACGAATATAATGATTACATAAACGATCCTGTTGAATCGTTGATAAATACATTGATCGACAAGTATTCTATGTTGGCTAAGGACATGCACATACGGCAATAATAGTGTGCATCATGTCAATAAATTATCATATATTCTCATTAATACAAATGGTTTGAGACAAGGAACCAAATATCCATCTGTTTTGGATGTATGATTGATTTACTAATTCCTCCACCATAATTGCATAAAGATGGTTCCTGAAAGAATATTGAGGATATGAATCTCCACCTATAATGAAATATTTAAAGTTTTGGTTGGAGATCAATTTGCGGCAAAGTTTATCAATGATCATTTTATATGCAACGTTCCCAACATCGGGGGAGAAATTAAGCAACTCGAGATAAATACTTCTTGAGAAGAATTATCGTGTAACATGGAATCCTCGTACGTATAAATTCTTATGATAATTCATTTACAAAAATGTGAATAAATTGCCAGACGCATTTACTGATCTAAAAGAAGTCAGTGTTTCAGTTGCTAATGCTCATATGATAAGTAATGTCAAGAAGGACAAACTTCCATTGATAAAGGAGCTATGATATGCTTGAAGCATGATAGACATCTTGGTTCTAAAATCATATGTTCTCGTAATATAAAGGAGCAAATATTAAAGATGGTCAATATGAGAATAATCAAACTCTGAAAGAGTATGTATGTTGACATGATTGATTAAGTTTCAGAAAAGTTCTAGAAGAACTTCAGGCGCCTGAAAATAAATGAGATCTCGAATGATTATGTCACAATGGAGAATGAGTTGGAACTAGAAATAAGAATCGTCGACGATATTGTTCATGTAATATAGCGCTAAAGTTAATGGAAGAAAATGAGGATTCCTAAGCTACATATATAGAAAAATGAAATGATTGGCCAATGTGAAAGACGCATGCAGAATTGAAATCTCTTGCAAATATCATTTTTAGGACCTGTAGTCCACAGATCAAGTTATGTATAACGGGATAAAAGAAAATTGGATGATTGCGCATACGATAAAAATTATGAGATATGGAACACGGCTTGTTACACAAGTTCCAGCCAAAAGCCCAACATAAATTCGAAAGAATTGGTGAATGCAAAAACATTTATTATAAGTCTGACAATAAAGTTTATATGCGTCTAATTTAAAAAAAGAATATTTATAAAGTATTATGGGGTACTCAAGATATAAATAGAAAATTTTCTATTTGTTTGCTAAATAAATCTTCTTATAGATCAAAACAATGTGATTGTGCTTGATAGTATCGTAAGAATACATTCGTTTAAAAGAGAGTTATATACAAACATTATATACCTCTATATATTATCAAGAGATCAGAATTTAAATGCGCGATCATTATTGTTTGAATATGTTGATACTCTTGAAGAGTTAACAAACACTGTGATTTCTTTGAATGAATGTTTGGAATGAAAGACTAGTAAATTATGTTCACATCTTTCGATGAAACATTTGACAAATAAAATATTTGCATCAATGGACTTATATATTGAAAGTGCATAAATGTGTTTATATGCACACAACACATCTTTAATGCAAATATTTTTATACTTCATGTGTCAAATTATTCATTCTAATATTGAGAATTACTTATTTTTTAGATACGTTATATGAGTTAGTTGATATATGTCCTAATAATACTCTTATTTAAAGAATTATTTATTGGCAAGATATAATTCTTCTCAATTGAAACGCCTTAGAATGAAATGAAATATTACTTTTGATATCTAAGGGAAATAATGTGATATAAGCTTGTATTATTAAGGATGCATGACTTTGCTGACAAGGCTCAATTTCAAGTATAGACTTTACCAAGTCATTAGGCAAATCATG
>JAOYMZ010004266.1:0-23607 GCA_025802335.1 Pinguicula primuliflora | reverse complement strand
AGACGTTATTTCAAGTTATCTCGCACGACGACACTAGTAACTAGTCATATATGTTTGATTTTGTCTATCTCTAATCTCCATTTGAATAATGGAGTCCAAGTTTTGATCTGTTAATATCATCCCAAATGCATTTGCGAGGAACATTATTTGTCAGGCTTCCTCCACCACATCGTCTGAGTTATCTGACTCCAGAGCACACATACTTGCATTCTCATTCACTTATATTCTCTCATTATTCTAACTCAAGAAACTTACAAAATCAAAGTCCCGTGTGGTTTTGGACTACTGATTTTCGGTCATTCCAAATTTACACCACTTTTTGAATTTAAGCAATTACACGAAGAATTTTTAGTCTCAATTCCAACACCAATCCAATAGCAACCGTGTGAATGCAAGTGCTAAGTTATTTATAAACTAATTATGAACTCTCAAATAGGAATTGGGCTAATAATGCTAAAGTGACCATTGCACTTAAAGATAATGAATTTAATTTGCTCGTCCACGTTAAGTTTACCAATGCGATTCTCATAAGTTATAAAAAAATTATCAACTTATCATTGCTAGCAAACCTGCCTTTCATATCTTCAATCCACGCTGTTCAAATGTTGTATTTTTTTCACTGAAATGATGATACTTGTTTTGAAAACAGATTGTATGTCAGCGGTCAAAATGATGAATCAGCAATTACACATAACCAACACAAATGCAAGCCTGATATAGTGCACGAATCCCAACTCACGAACAGCACACGTACACTCACAAAGCCCACACACACACATTGGTGTGTGTGTGTGGGACCCACGAATGTGAGTAGACGTGTGCTGTTCGTGAGTGGACTTTCGTGAAGTATATCATTATTCACACAAATGCCTTACAGGACAATGCATAATCTCATGGGTGAAATTGTATCTGCCGATGAATGTGAAGTTATCGATAGGAATACCAAAAGCTATGACATATCAGCTTCATCTCTTATGTTTTTTTTATAAGTTCATCTCTTCATCATGTATCACCAGTGTTCGAGAAGTTGCTAAGCAAACGTGGTGCGATCAGAGCCGAAAAACTGCCCAAACCGCCTGGATAGCACTCAGCCGCCATGCACAATCTTTTTTTTTTCGTTTTAAAAGAAAAAAAATTGTTGGCTGAACGGCCGCCCAACCACCACCTAGGCCACTTGGGTGGCCGCCCAGTCTGCTTAGGTATTCTCGAACACTGTGTATCATACAAGAAGAATTGTGACACCACACATAGCATTTGCCAATTTCTCACTTGTTCCTTGATGCTACAACATTGAAGAAGAGCTTGTAGAAGAAGAATTCCTAATGCCAAAATTGGAAGTTGAAGTTTATAACATATATAGCATAAGATTAGAAGTGAAAATTGCCTATCATGAATTTATGGTTGCTTGAGGGGTGAAGTTGCCTTTGAGTGCTTTCATCGCACGCCAATGAACAGAAGCAGCAGCCTCGGACGTTCCCATCTGATACATGACTCCAGTATTAGTTCTACACACACAATCTGATATATATGAAAAAAATCCAGGCATTTTCATTTCTAAGCAGTCCAACAAAAATATCTTACGAGTAATACTACATGTACCCTCTTTTAAACGCATGATGTGACAATTATCACAATCACACTTTTTATGTGTGGTTTTTTTTATTGGGTAGTTGTGATGCGTGCCACGTCATGAGGTTTAAAAACGGGATCCCAAAAGAGGGTACAAGTAGCATTATTCATATCTTAAACACCTTCAGTCTGCAGTGGTTTTGCCAAAAAAAAAACAAAAGTTTCAGGATTATACAAACAGTTTTAGGCCATCAGTTAAGGTTATTTTATCTTTTTAAAAAACAATTCCTAGTGCATACTACTCTTTTGCATCTGAAATGAAAAACGAATGAAAGTTTACCTTGAGTTCCATGGAGTAGAATCCCTCCCACAAGCTAGCATTTTGTCCGTAGGCTGCAACGGCAGATTCGTACAATTTTCGAGCATGAGGAAGATTATCCTTGTTACCAGTGGATGCAAGATTCAATTCCAGCTCAATGCAATTCTTATATATTGCAAGCCCTGGACGAGGTAAAATAATAAATCTGCAAACAACAATGAAATCATTCAGATGTATGGAATCAAACGCTGGGGAAGAAGATATATATCACTAAGCCTAAACATAATCGCAAATAAGGCCCAACCAGAAACCCACCGCTTATACATTTCTCTTGCGCTTCCAACTCCATCCCTTTGAAGAATATGATTTACAATTGTCGATGAGAGTGAAAACCCATCATCACTTCCGCCATGCTCGAGCAATGACGACAATGCGAGCTCTACAAGTTTGTCAAAGTAATGTTTCCGACTTGAAAAATATTTCAGCCCCTGCACCAAAAATCAGAAATAAATTGTGTGAGACTGCCCGTGATTCACATTTAGGTATAACAAGTTCGATGGAGCAAGTTTGCAGAACAAGTCCCGGAGAATCTATATAACAGACTAAAGAATAAGGCCTAAACCTAAAAAAGAATCGAAGGTCCTTCATTCCTGTATTAATCGGTAGAAGCCGTTCATGCAATACTTTGTATAGAAATTAAGTTTGAGATATTTCAGACATTCCAAAGACCAAGGAGCATATATCGAATTTCTCAGATGTAACACTTTACAGGAATGGTATGCATGGATTGTAACAATCACGTACAATCAGACTTATGAAGCAGTTAAAACATCCACATACCATAATCCATATGTTTTCAGCTTCAGTGATTGTAAATCTTGTCAGTATATTATTCAGGAGTTGAGATATTTTTTGTAGATCAGCCTTGCTTGGAGACATCGTCTTTTTCTGGACATACGCCAATTCCGTGGAGAGCCATAGTGCGCATAAATTTACTGCATTTCTAAGTTCTTTTGAACAGAGTTTTTCCATCAGCATTTTAGCTTCAGTCAGATTCCCCACCCGCAAAAGAAATGAAGCATGTTGGCAAGCAAGATCCTCTGTGATGCAGCCCAGACTTCCAGTCTTCTCAAACACCATCTGGAGATGCGAAACAAGATCAATTGTCTGACCAGAAGATTCAAATCTATTGCCAACATCTCCAATACTATGTTTATCACCACCCACATCCATGAGGAATTTCGCATAAAGCTCAACCATCTTAGCGGTGGGAACACACTCCAAGGCTTCATCATAAACCTAAATGAGGAGCATAACCAATCATAGTACCAAGTTTAACAGAAGTCCATGTTTATATTAAACAGAAACCAGATTAGAAAGCACAGTCTCCACGGCATACATTTCTTCAGAGATTTAAAAAATTAAAACAAGGTGTCTGCAGACCAAATCATAATATCGTCCTATTAACTACCAAAGCGAAAAGTGAGAGGAAAAGGCTTACTACCTGAACTGCTTTGCTCAAATTTTCAGAATTGATGCCATTGAGTTCACCTATTTCAACTCTTGCAAGCCAGTCCCAATAGTTTGGATCCTTTAAAAAGTCCTTTCTCATGTCATCAAGTATTTTATTCCGCATAACTTCAGACTGCCGTAACTGTGCACTTTCCAGAATCTCAAGAAACCGTGTTCTGAGACTGAAAGAAGCAGGCAATGCTTCAATTGCACTGTTATAAACCGTCTGAAGAAGATTCAACCCATGTTCTGTTAACACATCCAGATTCCCATCTGATTCACCATCTTGATGGACAGATCTGCCATCATCATGCCTTTCCTCATTCAGTGCCATAAATAATTCCGAGTTCTCATCTCTCCACTCTTTCTCATCCACAATATTTTGATCACGAGTAAGGCTTCCATCATCCTCCCCTAGGGCAATTTTTCGAGCCTTTAACTTATTAAGATATATGAGTTCCATCCGGAGGTACTCTACCCATAGGTCCTCAGAAGTTGGACAAGCTCTCAAACCACTTTGCATGAGAGCTCGGGAAGCTGCAACATTCAGATTGACATCAAACTCCCAAGCAGCTGCATATATCCATACTCCAGGTACTTTTGGATGAAATCTAACTACCTGAGCCAGAGCCTGAAATATAATACGAGAAATTACAATATGAATGTCAAAATACAGGCGAAAAAATTCAAGACGGTAATAACTAAATACCACTGCGGAACGGTACCAAACTACTAAATGAACACAACCTGCAGTGACAAGAATATGGCAGTTCAGTATACCCTTTCTTATCACCTGGTTTTATGCACGCCAGTTTGAACTTTCTCATGTTTTTGAAATTTTTTATAGAACAAGTAATCAGAAAATAAATTTCAAAAGAAGACGTAAGATTGAGGACATAATCTAGGAAGCTTTGAAGTCCTCAAAAGGTTAATGATAAGTAAAAAATAGATTAAATATCCTTTCACAAGGAGAAGGAAGGAGACGAATTATCCAAAAGCATAACAAGATACCTTTCTCAGCCTACCATGTCCTCTTGCTTTACAAAATTCCAAGTACTGGAACCACAGCTCGATATCTCCCTTAAACCGGTTCGTGGCAATCCGATAGATATCGATGATCCTCGTCACGCCAGCGTAATCAGACACGGATTTTTTCAATTTCTTGTCACCAGATTTCTTGAAAAGAGCTTTCTTCCGTAGGCGTCTGAGTTCATCAAGTTGTTTTTCGTATTCAATGTATGCCAAGAAATCTTGCTTTAAGGGACTCGGCCTCTTCAGACGGTACTCGAACTTCCGTCGCTGCTTGACAATCTCAGCTATCTCCTGTCGGCTGAACAACCCGCGCCTCTCGAGGTCGTCCAGCTCGTTTAGCATACGCTCAAGCTTGAATTGCACCACGTCCGCCATCTTGAAGAACTAAAACGTTGGTTATCACCTCAATGAAGGGTGGGAGGAAAATAATGGCCGGCGCCTCTCAGGGTCTCCAACGTCGAGGGAGAAGTGGAGGAGAAGGTCCCCGGTTTTCTGACATGGGCTGATTTAGGGCTTGGAAACTTTTAAATTTGCACTCTTAATGGGCCGCACATCTTAGGTTCCTTTTCAGTTTTTTTAATTATAAGTAAATTACATATTTTTGTAGGGATAGGATCCATCCACATATAAATTAACAAACAAATGAATACACGTTTTTAATTCCCGTAATTAGCAATGCCCGTTTACGAAAGTGGTCATACCGTTGGAAAGCTTATACATAGGAGATCATAAGCCCCAAGTTTAGTTTCGGTTCCGGCGACTTTGTCGCCGAAATTTTCTAAAACCCTATTTAGAATTACTTAACGCAAGGGGAAATGTGAACCCTTTATTAAACGGTGATAAAGTCGTCGGAACATCACCAAAACTTGAATATATGATCTTCTATGTATAAGCTTTTCAATGGTGTGACCACTTTCGTGAACGGGCGATGCTAGTTGCGGGAATTGAAAACATGTGTTCATTTGTGTGTTCATTTATATGGGCATTGAACCTGTCCAATCTTTTTATTATTAAAAATACCGAATTCCGTTGTATCAAAATTCAATAGTGAAGATCAAATGCTAATAATTTATGGGTTTAAGCAGGTTCGACCCGTGAATTTGACTCATTTGATCATGGTCGTTGGATTCAACTCGCAAATTTGACTCGTTTGATCGTGGTCGTTGGATAATCCAACGACCACAAATAGAATTCAGCACATATGGATTTTTTAATCGGAACATAACACTCGGGAGGACAAAAGTTCTCTTTTTTTATTTTATCACAATAGAGGCATTAAAGCCGAGAGAAATTTTCTGGTCCACGATGATATGTTCTGATGTGTGTCGATTTATAATCATGATCGTTGGATTTTGATCATATGGTCACCATCAATTAAGTCATTTATGATTGTGGCTGTTAGATCAACATGCGATGATCACAATTATAATTCGGGGTGGATCGGGAAATAGCACCTGGGACTGGAACATTCTTCTTCAAGCCAAAGGATAAATTACATAAAAATTCGGATAAGGGTGCATCAAAAAGTGTACGAGCGTAAGGATCCGATAGATGACTTGAAAGTGCCTGAGCAGATCCGAAAGATGGAAGCCGAGCATCGAGTATAATGGAGGAAGCCCTAGAGTGCTTGCCTTGCACGATCCATTATTAGACAGAGTCCTACATGACCATAACTCTTGTAGATAGTAGTTGTTGAGTTGTTGTATAGATAAGGTTACACAAGAGTTTGTTCGGATTAGGATTACATTATCACAGCTATATATGTGTGTGTCATGTACATGAGCAATTATCGATTGAATGAAATTAATTTCTTCTTCTCAAACTCTCAACTCTTCCCTACTTCTTTCATGGTATCAGAGCATTTATTACTTGCGCAATTTATCCAAAGTTCTTCCCTGCAATCTCAAGTCTTCTTCTAATCTCAGTTTTCCTTGGAATTGTCATAGTCCACAACAATCTCTAATCTTCCCTTCCTATCATTCATATCTCAAGTTCTTATTCATCTCCAAAATCTCAGACCATATTTTGATGCGTCTCACCACCATGTTCTCTCCCAGATTCATCAAACCACACTGGATACATCAAATTCATCAAACCATCCGTCAAACCTCCAAGTTCATCTCTTCTAAACCTCAAACCTCCAAGTTCATCCCCAACACCTCTCATTTGTCTCAATCCATGAAATCTCTTCATTTGTCTCAATCTCCTACAATCCTCTCATTCGTCTCAGTCCCTGAAATCTCTTCATTCGTCTCAATCCCTGAAATCTCTTCATTCGTCTCAATCTCCTGCAATCTCATACCTCTAACTTCATCCCATTCATTTTTCAACCCTATTCAATGGATTTTAGTTCATCTCGATTAAACTTGATTCGACAAACTACTTGTCGTGGATGTCACAGATCGTGCCCATACTAAAAAGCTATAACCTTATGTCAACATTCGAAAGATCTCTGGCATACCCTATTGCGTCCATGCCCATTCCAGCAAAAGAAGGTGAAGAAGCCCAGACTGAACTACAAGACAATCCCGAGTTTGTTGATTGGTGTTGCAAGGAACAGTTCGTCCTTGCACTGATCATCGGCTCGCTCTCGCCAGAGATTCTCCCTGAAACGTACAGTCTCACGAGTGCTTCTGTGGTATGGGATAAGTTATCTCACTGGTTCTCGCCGAAAAATGCTTCCCAGATTTTGAATATGGAAAGATGCCTGCATAATCTGAAGCAGGGTTCGCAAAATTGTACTTTGTTTCTTCAAACCGCCAAATTACTTCATGCAGAGTTATCAGCAGCAAGGCATACGGTGACAGACGACGACCTGATTGATTATATTGCTAGAGGACTCTCGCTGGCCTTTTAAATGTTTGTTCCGCATATCTCTTTTGCATGGCGTCAATCAACTCTTTCTATGGAGGATTTTAAAAGCGAATTGCTTACTTACGAGTCCCTTATGAATGTTTCGGCAGTGTTTGAGCCCGATGTAGTCGCACTCTGGTCGTCCAAGGATACGCTCGAGTATGGCGATCCTCGTTCCTTCCCGTCACGAGGCTCATTTTGCAGTGGTCGTAGACGATTCACCGACAGAGGACGATACGACAGAAGCTATAGTCGTGGCCATTTCACTACTGGAGGCGACGATCGTTTTTCTTCACAGCCATCGGCCAATTGTCGTCTTCACCAAAATCCAGCATTTGTGCAATTTCCGTCGGATAATTCTGACAAATCTTTTTTTCTGCCTCGTGGGAAGAATGGGCTCCTTGGGCCGATACATTTTCCAGGCCCAGGATTTAATAACTCTCAATTTGGGGCCGGATGGAATGCTTCGGGCCAGCTAAATTAGGCCCAGTGCAGAATTATCTACCTGCAAAGTTGGCCCAAGGTCATGTAGTCCAACGCCAGGGCCCAAGATAGAATTTTGGCCGACAAATTTTAATGGTGTAAATTGCTCCAGACATGTCTTTGGTGGCCCGAGCAGGACAACATATTCTCACTCCAGTGTTGCTCCAAGCAATATTAATCCATATACCTGTCAGATTTGCAGGGGTAAGAGTCATACTGCTCTGGATTGCTTCAATTGTATGAATCACACTTTTCAGGGTCGACATCCTCCCGTAGAACTCATGGCCATGGCTGCACAGTCTACTACTGCTCTTGATAATGGAACGTGGTTTGCTGATTTGGAGGCAAATAATCACATTACAAATGATTTGACCAATCTTTCCTTGCAGGAATACTATTCAGGAGGGAACGTGGTTGTTATATGTAATTGAAAGTCGCTAAAAATCAAGCACACTGGTTCACTACACTATCCAATTCCGTCTGGTTCTCTTACACTCTCCAATGTTTTTCATTGTCCTCATGCCTTTGCTAAATTATTATCCGTTCATAATTTCGGTTGGAATATTGATTGTTTATTTATCCTAACTAAATATGGTTATTTTGTGAAGGACAATAAAATGGGGAGAACGCTCCTGTAGGGGTCTAGTGTTAATGGGCTCTATCCAGTAGACCTGTCTAGTGTTAATGGGCTCTAACATCTCAATTGTGCATTGACGGGTGTGGTTGGTGTGAAGGCGTCTTTTAACAACTGACATGAAAGATTAGGTCATACTGCTGCCCCCATAGTTAGTCATTTAGGTCAGCATAATGATCTTCCTGTATCAGGATCTCGTTACTTAGATTTCTATGAAGCATGTCAATTAGGCAAAAGTACACAACTGCCATTTTCTTCTACTGCACGTTGCTCACATTTTCTGTTAGATTTGATTCATTCTAATGTATGAACTGCCTCTGTCTCGTCCAACACTGGGTTTTGATATTATGTCATATTTATTGATGATTTTTCTCATTTTTCATGGTTATATCCCCTTGTTCACAAACTTAATGTCTTTAAATGCTTTATTGAATTAGCTCTTGTGGAAAAAAATTTCTCGAAAAATCAAACAATTTCAAAGTGATGGTGGCGGTGAATATGTGTCTACTATATTTAAAACAATTTTAACTAAACATGCATACTTCACCGTATATCATGTACACACACATCGCAGCAAAATGGGGTGATAGAGCGTAAGTATCGCCACCTCGCAGACATGAGCTTTTTTCTGCTGGCTCGGGCGCGCATACCACACACCTATTGGTCTGATGCTATATTTATCGCCAACTATATCATTAATAGATTTCTCACATCACTCCTTGATTATTGCAAGTCCGTTTTTGTTACTCTATGGTACCATATCTGATTATTCGTCATTTCGAGTCTTTGGGTGTGCCTGTTATCCTCTACTTCGTCCCTATAACACCACCAAGTTTATGTATTGTAGTAAGAAGTATGCATGCTTAGGGTATAGTACTTAACACAAAGGGTATAAATGTTTTGAACCTTTAACTAAATGAGTCTACATATCCCGCAATATCATTTTTGATGAGAAGAATTTTTCGGGTGTCACATCTTCAGACCACAACATCGCCTCTGCAGGAGAATCTTCCTTCGTACCGCTGTCCTCTTCAGGTATTCCTGTCTTGCCTATCCCTTCATCTCTTTCAGACTTACCTCTTTTTGTCCCTACTTCAGACTCAACACCATCAGGTGGTATGCCATCTGGCCTTGACCCACCTGCTGCAGAGTCTCCATTGCCAGCTGACACTGTACCACCCGCCAATGATGCCTCAGCCATTGGTATGCTGTTAGGCCTTGACCCACCTACTGTTACGTTACAATTGGCAGATGACATCGAGTCAGTCTCCCCTTCAGAAGTGCCACATGGCTCCTCTGCAGACATGACTACCCTAGTAGAGCTCACTCCTGAGGGAACAGGTGGTACGTCTTTGGGCCTTGACCCAGCTGCTACCTCAGAATTGAACCCATGTCGAGGATGGGCGGTCAGTCCAAATTCGTCACATGGTATATTTGGTATAGGAGTTTCTTCACGCTCTCCTATTATTTCTCATAATTCATCCCGTCCCATCACTCGTACTCAGATTGGTTCTCCTAAGCCTAAGTCATTTCCTGATTATCTTTTGTACTTTGCATCCAAGTATCCCATATGCGCTCTAACCAGGGTGCACTGAATGGTGTGCTGCTATGAAAGATGAGTATGACGCATTGGTTGCTAACTCTACGTGGTCTCTCTGTCCTCGACCGACAAATCACAACATCATTCGGAATAAGTGGGTTTGTAAGATCAAAACCAAGTCTGATGACTCTATTGAACATTATAAGGCTCGGTTAGTGGCACGAAGGTTTGAACAAACTTATGGCTATAATTATGAAAAGACGTTCAATCCAGTGATTAAACCATCTACTATGTGCCTACTCTTATGTCTGTCAGTACAGTTCAGTTGGTCTGCTCGTCAACTTGATATTTCAAATGCTTTTCTAAATGATATTCTTCTAAAAGAGGTCTACATGGAACAACCAACTTAATTTATCTCTTCTGCTCATCTTGATTAGGTCTGTCGGCTGCATCAGGTACTCTATGGCCTCAAGCAGACTCCTCATGCATGGTATGTCATATTGTCCACCTACCTTATTGAGTATGAGTTTCAGTGCTCACAACTGGATACGTCTCTCTTCACATTTCATCAGACCGACGTGCATATCTATGTCCTTGTGTACATTTATGATATCTTGGTGATTAGTACACACAGGAGTCTGATTGATGCCCTAATTCGATACCTTGGGTCCCAGTTCAAGCTTCGTGACATGGGTGAGTTGTGTTATTTTCTCGGAAAGCAAGTAACTTGAGATAAGGAGTGCTTGCACATTCAGCAAAGCAAGTATATTCTTGATCTATTGGAGAGAACGCGGATGCTTGGTGCAAAGCCATATAGGTCTCCCTCCTCTACTGACTCGTGGAGTAAAGACTCTCACAAGAATCCTCTCTCTCCTACAGAGACTACTCTATATCGTAGCACAATGGGAGCTCTTCAGTATTGTACCCTTACTTGCCTAGAGATTGCATTTCCGGTTATTCAGCTGTGTCAACATCTTAAGCAGCCTTTCTCCTCTCACTGGCAGGCTGCTAAGTGAGTGCTTCGATATCTTTATGGGTCGATCGATCATGGTTTAGTGTTTACCAAGGCCTCCTCACCTGATCTTAAACTTCTGGCCTTTTGTGATGCTGATTGGGCCGGAGATAGATATGATCGTTGTTTCACTTCATGATTTGGTGTCTTCTTGGGCCCAAACTTGATATCTTGGGCAGCCAAAAAGCAAACTGTGGTTGCTCATTCCAGTACTGAAGCAGAACATCGTGCTCTAGCCCACACCACAACTGATTTATATTGGATTCAGATGATTATCAAAGATCTTTGTGTTTGTCTGCCTCATACACCAACGATTTGGCATGACAATGTGGGTCCCATGTCTCTAGCCTCCAATCCAGTTTATCATGATCGTACTAGACATATCGAAGTGGGATATTATTTTATCCGTGAGAAGGTGCTCAACAAGGATATCCAGCTCTCCTATATCCCTACCAAGACCCAAATTGCAGACATTTTCACTAAGGGATTGGGCACTACTCATTTTGTGGATCTTCGGGACAAGGTGATGGTTCAGTCCTTACCCATCATCTTGAGAGGAGGTGTTAGACAGAGTCCAACATGACCATAACTCTTGTAGATAGTAGTTGTTGCGTTGTTGTATAGATAAGGTTACACAAGAGTTTGTTCGGATTAGGATTACATTATCACAGCTATATATGTGTGTGTCATGTACATGAGCAATTATCGATTGAATGAAATTAATCTCTTCTTCTCAAACTCTCAACTCTTCCCTACTTCTTTCATCCATGAATCCAAACTGTTCAATAAAGGAAACCACACGTAAAGCTAGCCGATAAAGTTAGAAACCACACTTGATGTATCCTGAAGAACTCTAGATCCCACATTTTCGTCCGCCCCCATCTCGTGCGGAGACATGAATCTGACCATGATGTGATGTTTTATTTAAGATACACTTTATGATGTTGGAATTCCCCAATATCTAATTCATGTGATCATGTTCTCCGAACACACTAGCTCTACTTGGGTTATTTGGGATTGTTTACGAGGCTCTACCCTTCTTACAAAGAAAAGAGTACTACGGGGGGACCTCATCTCGCGTTACCTCTTTGTGTTTTGCATGGAGCATCTTGGACATATTATCGACTAAACTTAAGCTATCACACTTAATATTTGTTGATGACCTTATCTTATTCTAGGAAGCTTCTATGACACAAGCAAAACTTATTAAATGAGTTTTTTCGATTTCTTATGGAAAGATGATCAATGAAAGAAAATCAATTTTCTGGACTTACCCTAATGTTCCTCTTTCATCTGCGGCCGAGATTGAGAGCACTCTAGGAATTTTGAGGGTTGATGACCAGGGTACTTACCTAGGTGTTCTGCTACTTCATAGGAGAATTACCAGCCAGACTTATGGGCCTTGCTTGCTCAAGATGAAGAATAATGCTATTTCTTGTAAATCCAAAGAAACTTTGATGGCAGAAAGACTAAGTCTCTTCAAATCGGTCTTGTGTGCCATTCCTATATGTCCTCTGTAGTGTACGATCTTCCCCGCTCCCTTTGTGATGATATGGATAGAACCGTATGCCATTTTCTTTGGGGCGAATCTAAAGGGTACTGACTAGTGGCATGGCACAAAACATTGCTAGGATTTTGGAGCTCCAGGCTTGCACAGTTTCAGGGGGATCAACAAAAGCTTCCTCCTCAAGCTTACATGTGATGATGTGAGCTCTTTTCGGGACTAGATAAGTTATGGAAAGATGTTTTTTCTGAAAAATATAACTTCTCTTGATGGATCCAACCCCACAATTTCTACTATCACAAGATCTGGCATTTGGAAACGAATTCTTCAGTTTTTTCCTATAGTGCAGCAATGTACAAAATGGGTGGTAGTGACAGATGTTGAGATTTTGGGCTCCCAACATATGTGGAGTAAAAGACCCAAATATATGAAGCCCATATGTCTCATTATAAATAGGTAAGAAGAGTTTAGGTAGGTTTATGATTTATGATGTTAAGTCATCCTTGAGAGTGTGTATAGCCGCAAGGAAATTTGTGAGAGATAAGAGAAGAAGATTTTCGCACACATCCAGAGCAGCAACGATAAATTTTCTGTCACACCTTCATTTACCGTTGGATCGGGATGAAATTTTTACAGTGGGTTCAGGACTTCTGGGTCTTAAATCTGACCGGTTGTATTAGTGAGAAGTTGTTAGAGGAAGGAGATATTGCATCTAAATAGTGGCATGTGAATTCTGGTTTCAGTTTTCTCTTTTGTTCTCAAATTCTATGTGTTCTTGCATTGATTGTTGAGCACGATTTGTGCTGTATTTGTGGACTCTCTTGTACCCTATTTTGATCATAGTGCAGTTTGATTTGCTGGCTTGTGCCTGTGGCTTTTATTTCTCACATTATGAAGGGGTTTTCACGTTAAAATTCCTTGTGTCGATTTTAGTTGCTTTCATTTATTTGATATTACTGCTCCTCACAGATTCTTACAAGTTGGGAAATTACTATCCGCTGCATATTACTCTGTATTTGTTATCAGAGTTGAATTTCCCATCAGAGTGGTATCGGAGCTCCAGGTTCGACTGCGAGTTGTTGGACTTGTTTGGATGATGGAGGTAAATTCAAATAGAATGATTTGTTTGAATGACACTAATTATCACTTGTGGAAGGGAAAGATATTTCCAAGATTAACAGGTTGAATAAGCAATTGGACGAGTCGTTTGCCATGAAAGACTTGAGAGCTGCTAAACAGAATCTTGGTATAAGAATCGCACGTGACAGGAAGGAGAAGAAACTTTGGCTGTCACAGAAGCACTATGTTAAAAGAGTGCTACAAAGATTTCAAATGAAAAATGTTAAGGCTGTGAGTACCTCTTTAGCTACTCATTGTGTGAAGCAAAGTCCTTCCAGTGAAGCTGAAAGATCCGATATGCAACGAGTTCCTTGTGCATCTGTTGTGGGTAGTTTGATGTATGCAATGGTATGTACGAAACAAGATATTGCACGTGTTGTTGGTACAGTCAGTAGATTTTTGTCTAATTTAGGAAGAGAGCATTGGAATGCCGTGAAATGAATATTGAGGTATCTTCGTGGTACTAGCGGTTTGAAGCTTTGTTTTGGAGGTGATAAGCTTATACTTATGGGCTATACTGACTCTGATATGGCTGGGGATGTTGATTCCAGAAAGTCAACTTCTGGGTACTTGATTAAGTTTGCAGGGGGAGCTGTGGCATGACAATCGAGATTGCAGAAGTGTGTCGCATTGTCTACTGTTGAAGCTGAGTACATTGCTATCACAGAAGCTTGCAAGGAGTTGCTTTGGATGAAGAAATTCTTGCTGGAGCTTGACTTTAAGCAGGACAAGTACGTGTTGCTATGTGATAGTCAAGGTGCAATTCATCTTGGTAAGAATCCAACCTTTCATTCTAAATCCAAACATATTGATGTGAGGTATCATTGGATACGTGATGTTTTGAATGCTAGACAGTTGGAATTGGCTAAAGTTCATACAGATGATAATGGTGCTGATATGATGACTAAAACATTACCAAGAGGAAAGTTTGAAATTTGTTGCAAGATCGCTAGTTTGGTGGTTACCTCCACATAAGTTGTGAGGGGGACATTTATTGGGATTTTGGGCTACCGACATATGTGGAGTAAAAGACCAAAATATATGAAGCTCATATGTCTCACTATAAATAGGTAAGAAGAGTTCAGTTAGGGTTATGATTTATGATGTTAAGTTATCCTTGAGAGTTGTATAGACACAATGGAATTTGTGAGAGATAAGAGAATAAGATTTTCGCACACATCCAGAGCAGCGATAGTAAATATTCTGTCACGCCTTCGTTCACCGTTGGATCGGGCTGAAATGTTTACAGTAGGTTCAGGACTTCTGGATCTTAAATCTGACCAGTCGGATTAGTGAGAAGTTGTCGATGGAAGGAGATACTGCGCCTGAACAGTGGCAGGCAAATTCTGGTTTCAGTTTCTCTTTTGGTCTCAAATTCTATGTGTTCTTGGGCTGATTGTTGAGCGCGATTTATGCTGCATTTGTGGACTCTCTTGTACCCTATTTTGATCATAGTGGAGCTTGATTTGCTGGATTGTGCCTGTGGTTTTTACCTCTCACATTGAGAAGGATTTTCTACGTTAAAATCCTTTGTGTCGATTTTAGTTGCTTTCATTAATTTGATATTGCTGCTCCTCACAGATTCTTACAAGTTGGGGAAATTATTATCCGCTGCATATTGCTCTGTATTTGTTATCAGAGTTGAATTTCCCAGACTCATTATACTCTTTAGGAAGGATATATGGTTCCTCTTCAACTCTCTTTATTAACATTTATGCATAGTCACGGGGTGATGGGATGAAGTAAGACATTCTGCCTTGCTATCTACTCCTATTGTGGCATAGATTCTTGCCCTTCCACTCCCTTCAGCCCCAACAGAACATTAGTCCATTATCCCTCGGAAATAAATCTCGACCTTGAAGGTCCAGGAAAATTTCAAGGTCTTCTTATGGCGGGCAACGAACGATGCTCTCTGGACGAATGCACAAAGAGCCAAATGGGGATAACTACCTCACCCAATTGCCATCTTTTGGGACTGTAGTAACAATTTTAACTATACTATTTCCTAAAATTACATATCTTTTGGCCACCAAATTGTTTGTTAAAAATTCTGTATCAAAATTTATTTTGATTATTTTTATCACCATTTTTTTATAAGTAAATTTTTTTTATTGAATTTTGTATGTATTTACAGTATTTTGCGGGTTTTCAAATCATACCCACAACTTTTCCTATCTCACTTTCAGACCCACTACATTTTCATAATTCATTTGTCCCAGTTTTGTACAGGTGTTCATCAAGAACAGCCACTTGTTCGAGGGCTGGAACGTCTTCTGCAAGGGATCGTTACGATGTCATTCCACCATTCCATCATCCCGCTTCGAAACCTCCACACCCACTACCCTTCGCCTCCGCATCCTTTGATTTCTTCTACCCAAATCCAAACTTTACAAGCCAACTGGCCAGCTATCCCAGTTTCAAAGTAGCGGTGACGCGCTAGGGCCATTAGACTAAAGAAATCTCTCTATGAGTTGAAATAATCTTGGGCTTCAAACCGTCCGCTCCAATACCATGTTAGAAAACTGACTAGCGCAGGTGCGCGTGTGTAGGCCAACTTAAATAGGAAGATGTGGGTTACTCTCATTAAAACTTGAGCCCATGGTGATAGATTGTAGCACCACATTCTTATTTAAGTTGGTTGATAATTATTTCTCTAATCGGTATGAGACATTCCAGCACTACTCCTCAAGTCTAACTAGGTAAACTCTGTTGGACTTGGTTAAACAATGTCAGGCCAAACTTCCATGGGATACTCTCATTAAAATCTTGAGCCCATGGTGATAGATTGTATCACCACATTCCTATTTAAGTTGGTTGATAATTATTTCTCTAATCGATATGAGACATTCCAGCACTACTCCTCAAGTCTAACTAGGTAAACTCTATTTGACTTGGATAAACAATGTCGGGCCAAACTTCCATGACCCCCCATGGTTACACACTCTGGACTCCGAGGCTGAACCGCACCAGTCACACCTCCATTTTCAGTACCACTCTCCATTGTACACCACACATCCGATAACTCACAGAAAGGAGATATCATCTCAGCAAAATAAGGCTCATGAGCCTGGAATGTAAGGTCCATACTCACAAATAGTTGCCTCTCTATAGGTCTCCAACACACATATCCCTTTTGAGTTTGAGAATAAATCACAAATACACACTGTAGAGCCCGAGAATCCAACTTACCAACAGATGGTCTACGGTCCTAAAAAAAACACACACAATCAAAAATCCGAAAAGGAAGAAACTCTCCCCTTTGATCAGTCAACACCTCAAAGGAAGACTTCCAATCTAACACGCGAGAAGGCATTAGTTTAGTCAAATGAGCAGCAGCCAAAATAGTATGTCCACATAAGTACTTGGGAACATTCAACGAAATCATTATACTCCGGACAACCTCAAGAAGATATTGGTTCTTCCGTTCAGTCTTCCCATTTTGTTCGGGTGTGTATGGGTATGCAGTCTGATGAATGATACCCTGAGAGGACATATACTCATCAAAAGCAAGACTGGTATACTCGGTACAATTATCAGAGCACAAAACATTCACGACTGCACCGAATTGAGTTTGAACATTCCTGTGAAAATCATTAAAACAGGCAAAAAAATTCATTCTTACTTTTCATCAAATAGGACCATGTCACACGAGAGCAACAGTCGATAAGGGGCAAAAAATACCTAAAACCATTCGCAGCAGCTGTGGGGCAGGGTCCCCAAGCATCAGAACGGAACACATAAAAAAATAGTCGAGCTTCTACTACCAGTACCAGCATAGGAGCTTCTCTTATGTTTGCCAAACTGACAAGCACCGCTTACCAATTTTCCTTTATTCGCTTGCCCAGACAGAGATGGGTACAATCGACTCAAAACAATAAACGAATGATGACCGAGTCGCCTATGGTGAAGCATCATCAAGTTCTCCACAGAACAACCACCAGAACTAGCGACAATAGATGAAAGAGCGGAGTCTATACCGACCCGACCCAGATACCACAAGCCTTTATTCCATGTTCCAGTCCCCAGGCAACGTCTCGTTCCCTTCTCCCCGAAGATCACTTTAGGAATATCAAAAGAGACAATATAGTTCAGTTGAAGAATAATAGCACTAATAAATAAGATATTCATTGGAAAGGAGGGAGCACGTAAAATATCTGATAGAGTCAAAGAATCAGTGCACCTCACTGTACCCTTACCAACCACAGATAGAACAGTTCCATCAGTATGAATGCTCTCTGGTACGGATAATCGAGTATAGGAAGAGAACTCCCGAGAAGTACCAATCATATGACGAGAGGCCCCCGAATCAACTGTCCAGCTATGAGTGAGTGAAGATGAATCAGAAGACAATGCATGAGCAATAAAAGTACCTGAAGCAGCATGAGCAAAGTGTGCATATCTGCCCGAGTCATTAGGGTCAATATGCCCTCTAGTATGTGCATGGAAACCTCCTCGACCACCACGATTTCCTCTACTACTAAGACCTCCAAACTGACCGCTACGACCTCAACCTTCATACTGACCGCGTCCCCATGCCTCGCGAATTCGAGGTGGCTTAGGACATAGCCTACTCACATGGTCTAGTCCATCATAGTTAAAACAACGACTAATCTCTCCCTGCGGGCCTGCAGAAAATATCGGCAACTCAGGAGAAGCAGAGGATGCTCCGCTCCCACTAGCGTGTTTCATGAGCCCAATCAACAATTTCAGAACCTCTTGGTCTAACTTGCTCAAAGGTTCCAACTCTTTACGATTGTTTCAACTAACAACCCCGAACTACCAATCAACAACCCACAATCCACAAAACCTCACAATCAACAATCCACCACAATGCACAATCAACAATTAACAAGGCACTCCATAATCAATCATCAAGCCACAATAACACACAATCACCAATCCACAATTCGAAATCCTCAATAACCCATCAATAATCCATGAGAAACCATTATAAATCTCCCCAACAATCCACCAAAAACATTAAAAAATCTCCAATCAATAATTCACAACTCAATCCACAATCCAAAAAAAAATCCACAATCCAATATCAAATTATATTACTAAATCAACGAATTACCATCAACAACAATTCATCAAATTAAACCTCAAATTCCAAGTACCCACAACAAAGCACAAGTGTTATCATCAAAAAATAGTAATTAACATCCAAAATAGAATGTGCCAGAGACGTGCAGTCGTGGTGGAGACGTGCGGCGTGCGAAGCGCGCATAGAGGCGTGTGACTGCACGCAGGTCTGGGCACGGTCTGATACCAAGTAGAAAATTACGGCAAAAGTATTTTCATTCATGACCAAATTAATACTTATACAATATGTGTGAAATTAATAATACTGCCTCACTCCATAATAATCAATCACCAATCCACAACAACACAATTACCAATCTACAATTCAAAATCCTTAATAATTCATCACATACCACGGAAAATCATCACAAATCTCCACAACAATCCACCAAAAACATTAAAAATCTCCAATCAATAATTCACAACTCAATCCACAATCAAAAAAAATTCAACAATCCAATATTAAATTATACTACTAAATCAACGAATTATCATCAACAATTCATCAAATTAAACCGCAATTTCAAGTACCCACAACAAAGCACAAGTGTTACCATCAAAAAAAAGTAATCAACATCCAAAATATATGTTGGTCGCCTTAGACGTGTGGTGCATAGATCGTGCGCAGGGGCACGTGTCTGCACGCGAATCTGAGCACTGTATGGTACCATATAAAAAATTAAGGCGAAAGTACTTTCATTCAAAACAAAATTGATACTAATACAACATGTGATTTACTTACTAAAAAAATACAATACTTGTGAAATCACCAAAACACCCTTAATAATAATTAATAATCTACCAAGAAATCCCATGGGAGGGGGGATCTCACGTCTGGAGAATATTAGCATGAATTTTGAAACCGTACACAACTTGGGACAGAATGGGTTATTGAATGTTTAATTTCCTTTTGATTCTGCTCTCCTAGATCATTCACTACAACCTATTCCTCATTCTAATCTTTCTCTAAAGCTTAATAGTTTCTGTATTTTTCGAGGTGTGTGGGATATTGAGGCCCTTTCCAAATGGTTACCAAAAGGCATATTCAGTTGTGCCTCTGCACTGGAGATAATGTGCAGTATGCATCAAGCTTAAGCAGTGGTTCCTCGGCAAGTGATTTGGTCCTTATCTGACAGGAATGCATTAAATTGTTCATGTGGTGGCATTCTTCTCAATGCCAATTAGACAAGTAACGAGAGGTTAGAGAGGTGTTGACTTAGTTGTACAATTGCACTAATAGGTCACGAATTCAAATTCCACCTATTCCCCCAAAAAAGACAAGTAACGAGAGATTTAGTAGGAAACTTGCATTAAAAGTACAGACATATTGCATACAAAATACTGAAACTAAATTTGAACTCCATTTATGCTGGCATGCCAACTTATTCTTCATCCCCTAAGTCGGAGCTGTCAGTTCAGTCCAGGAAATGGTAGCTTCGATGGTGGCATGGGTCCACCCTCAATTCCATTGCCAACTGTACCATCACCGGTGCCACTGGCGCTGCCGCCACCGCTGCTTTTAAGACTTCCAACGCCGCCGGTTCCCGCATCTCCGCCAGTACCGGCATTAAAACTTGATCCTACACCTTTGCTGAATCCACCACCACCGGGACTCCCACCGAACCCTGGCTTAATCCAGCCAGAACCCGGCCTAAATCCTCCGAAAACCGGGCCGTGATAAGGAAAATGGTGATAGAACTTCATCTGCTCATTCTTCTCCCTAGGTAACTCCCTACCGTGGATACCGGCGGTAGCAAATGCCAGAAAAGCCAAGAGGAAAATGATCTTCACAGTAGCCATCTTTGTATTGCGATATAAATGGGAATGGAAATGTATTCTGGATGAGGAAACTGTGATGAGATAACATGATTTATATTGACTTACCAAGAGCTGTTTGTGGCACAAGTCACTCGAAATACGTGTTTCAACAGCTTAAGTTGTTACAATGACGCTCTTGTGTTGCAACAGGTTTCCACCAAATTCTAAAGTGATCACACCAAAATGAATATGGATCAACTATAACATACAGGTTAAGTTGAGCTGCTTCTGCTTTGTTTCCCAGTATCCAGGATATACTTTAGTTGCTACAAGAACAACTAAAGTATATCACCTAAAGTAAATAATGCCTCGTGCATCAATATCATATCAACCAACTCTGTCCATACATGAGCTTGCTGATAGCCCCAGCCTTTTTTTAATTGATAATAGTACATGTGTTTAGGTAGAAATATGAAACCAAAAGTTGTGTAAGATTCAAGATCTACCATGTGCACAGTGCTGACAAGACTCAGGGTGCACATAATCCAGAAATTCCCAGAAGCAATGGGATTTCATTAGAATAACATCTCGGGTTCCCACTGTAGAACAGGAGTCTTTAGAAATATTGTTCAGGAAAAAATACATACTAAACAGTGAGAAGCCTTTTTGTTTTAACTAATTTTCCTTTTGGGGTTCAGGAAGCGAGAAAAATCTAAAATATTTGCTTGAGGAGATCCTCTCATTAAGGTCTCACTCAAATTACTTACCTAAAAAAAAGGTCCCACTCAAATTAGATGCAGAATGAAAAGATCTAATAGATCAAATAGACCTATCACAATAAGCAATATTTCATGGATAATGTACCACTAAAATGCATTTAACGTAACCAAAAGCAATTTTCCATGTTAAGACCAAAGATTTTCCCACTATGAAATGAGAAATGCCTCATCCTAGTAGTTGTAAACACTGATAATCAAGTTGTCATTGGTGACACAGTCAATAGTAGGCTCTGGAAAATGCCCATTTATCAGAATGCCCTGCACCGCAAAACAGCAACTTTTTTCAATTTAGCCGCTGAAACTTAAGGGGAGTGTTATACGTCCATAAAGGTATTTCCATACCTGTATGGACAAGCCAAAAATAGATATTTTTTGTAAAAATAAAAATACCTAAACCCTAATAAAAAATAGTGATTAATATTTCGGCTGCTTCGCCATCGAAAAAATAAACCCCCTATAGACCCTAAACCTTATATAAACCCTAAACCCTAAATCATAATAAAAAAATGGTGATTAATATTACGGCAGTTTCGCCGCCAAAAAATAAAACTCTATCCTATAAACCCTGAATCTCAAACCCGAAATAAACCTTAAACCCTAAATAAACCTTAAACCCTAAAATAACCCTAAACCCTAATAAAAATGGTGATTAAAATTTGGCGCTTCGCCACCTAAAAAATAAAACCCTACCCTATTGACCTTAAATCCTAAATCTAAAATAAACCCTACCGTATAAATCCTAAACCCCAAAATCTATAGATCCTAAACCCTAAATAAACACTAAACCCTAAATAAACACTAAACCCTAAAATAACCCTAAACCCTGGTAAAAAAATAGTAATTAATATTACGGCGCCTTCGTCGCCAAAACCTAAATCCCAATATCACAAAAAATAAACATTCACATAAAAATAATAATTACATCGAAATTATATCAATTCACATCTTAAATCGAAACAAACGACATACTGATTATTATGTTGGTGTCTATTTTGACAAATAATTATCGATTCGCCGGATAAATTTAAATTTTAAAAAGTATGAGAGTTAAAATATAATAATAAAATATTATTAAAACAATCAAAATAAAAAAATCAAAAATAATAAGTGCAAAAAGGTGACACGTGTCACTAAACTATTTTGATATGGACCTTTAGCATTTTCCGAAACTTAATGCAGCAAAACATTAATTATTTTCTCTTCCCCAAAGGATAAATATCACCCTAGGTGACTTCCCAATAGTAGAATCTAAATGGGCTGTCGCCATTTACACAATGGAAATCAAGCAGAAGTGTTAAGAAGCTGGGGAGAGCATACACAGAGTAGAGGTCACCCGATGGGCTGGGCCGGCTCGCCCTCATCAATATAGTTTGGCGGACTGAATTTTGAAATTCAGCATACCTGTTTTATAAACGTGGGTTGGGACAGGCTAGCCTGTTTACAAAATGGGTCTGGCCAACCCGACCTGCCAAAAAATGGGGCGACTCCCAACCTGCATGAGTTTTGACGGGCCAACCTGTTTGGCCTATTTTTATTATTATTAATTTACTTTGAAAAAAATTGATATAAATATAGAATAAAATTAATTGTCTATTAAAATAATGCATCAAAAATAAATTATATAATAATTAAATTCATAAAGCTTAAACACTAAAATCACTTTTTTTTAAATTATACCCGTCCTTTCGTTTCGGACGGGACTACGCGTTAATGAAAAATTAGTTACTACCGAGCCGTAATATTCGAACAAATTAAACCTAGCATTTGTGGATGACAAAACGAAATTAAATACCATAATTACAGACCAAATCATCACAAATGAAAAATATCAGTCTATAGTTTTTGTTATAGCTTGAGGTTTGCTTGCTGGCATTTGCATTCGTCTAACCTGCATGATACGCATTGTAGTAATTGAAAGACTACTTAGTTCTGCTTTAGCTTTGTGTTTCGACATGCTGAGATTCCAAAAACACGTTCCTTGATCCATTGGCTTCCGGGGGTGCATCTATTTGTAGTTGAGCGCGAATGGCCGAAGGAAGATCAGCAAAGTTGTTGTGTTGTGATGCTTTTATGCTGCAAGATGCCAGATATTGTGCAGTTTTGTTCTCTTCCGGAGTGTAGAGTAGAGTTTTCCAAATACTCAAATCATAAATATCACTACAAAGTTCATCAATATAAGATCAAGTTCATCAAGCACAAGACAAAGTTCACCAACCACAAGTAACATCAGTTTTTCAAATCAAAGAACAAAATGAATGCAGATAAGTTGTAGAAACATCAGGCTTGAGTGAACAAAAGGCTCAATTTTCTCTTTCAACAAGTGCATCAAGAAATAAACCAAACCAAACCAAACATACCCAGTAAATCCCGCCCTTAGGCAGGGTCTGGGGAGGGTAAGATGTACGCAA
>JAOYMZ010004256.1:0-23612 GCA_025802335.1 Pinguicula primuliflora | reverse complement strand
TGGAAACCGTTCCTTCGCCAGCTACGGCAATTGTGACTGTTCGGCTTGCCGAAGGGTAGAGTCCCCATGAGGTGGCTAGGCATGTATCTAAGAAGTTATGCGAACTTCCAGAGTCTAGCAAGAGGAGGAACTCGTGTTCTGAGATGCGACCTTCCACTTTCATGTTTTTTGCAGAACTTTGGCCAGAAATTGCATAGGCCGAAATTTTAGGTACGTCCTCATCCTTTCCTGCTGTGTCCTCACATTCTTCGTCATCCAGTAGTTCAATGGAGAAGAGTTTTTTGCAATGATGTCCCTTGACCCAATTTTCATCGCACTTGAAATAGAGTCTTTGCGTTTTTTGTAGACTGATTTCCTCAGGGGTTGGTTTGCGGCGCTCAGCTGGTTTGGTGAAGCTCACCCCGTTACTTGTGAAGGGAGGCTTGTTGTATTTGGACGATTTCGTTGCATTGACCATGGCGATGGCTTTTTTTGTATTCAGTTGCAAAATACATTGCATCGTGAATGTTTTCCGGTTCGTTCATCTTCACATCAGTGGAAAGATAGGGATTCAGAGCCTGGTAATACAGGTGTAGCTCTGTATCATTCGGGATGGGAGCTGCTGTTGCAGATAGTTCCATCCAGCACTTGTTAAGTTCCTCTACGGATCCGGTCTAGCGCAGAGATGCCAGTTCAGCTAAGGGATCCGAGACGCCGTTTTGTGAATACCTCCGACGGAAGTGAAAACAGAAGTCTTCCCAGGATAGATGAGGGTATTTCTAACACAGATTCTGCCACCAAATCTGCATTTTTCCTTCCAAATGGTAGGTGGCGGTTGACAACCATTCTTGGGGCGGAATATTCTGGTGGAAAAAGAACGCTGTGCAGCGACATAACCAACTGGTGGCTATTTCATTTGATGCGAATGACGGAAACTCCCACCTGTAGTTGCGCTGGTAAGTGCGGTTGGCTTGGTGTTGTTCCGTGGTGGGGAATGGTGGGGGAGCAGAAAAAATTTTCTGGGAGAAATGCTGTATATTGTCCCTGGTATGCAAGGGCTCTCCTTCAGTTTGTGCCTCCTTCCCTTTCGCTTTTCTGCCGAGATTGGTGGAATCCGTGATGTCCTCTACTTCACTGGTATCAATGCCTCCAGAAGTTCCTTGAGGCATGGTGGATGGCGGGCTTAGTTTCTCCAGGAGTTGGGTCTGGAATTAAGCATTTTGAGTCATCATGGTTTCAATCATTCTGGTGAGGTTCATCTGGGCCGTAGCAGTGGCGTCTTCCATGTCTTCCATGTCTGGTCGGGTTACTCGTGGCTCCGATACCAACTTATTACGAATCCGGGATCGATTTTGAGTAAGCGGCCCCTCGTAGACGCCCTCGATAATTCCTTTTGTTTGTGTTTATTCCTTCTACCTATGATTGCAGGAGATTGAATAAAGAAAGGGTAATTGATCTCGTCGCAGGGAAATCAGACCTGTTGCCTCAATGGGGGAGAACAAGACCACACTAAGAAGAAAGGTTATACTTCAAGCTTGTCTTTATTCATGATCATAATCTGTTTATATAGAGATACAATCATAGGGATAGATAAACATTTATTGCTAATACTTCAAGTCCTTCCAACTTCATGCTGCTAGTAATGAATACTTCTTTGACTACCTCTTGAGATCTTCGATGCTGAGTATCAGCCACTTTCTCCTTGTTCAGGTTCACCCTGAATTGCTGCAGCTTCGTCCCTCTCTCCAGATTTCTCCAGAAGGTTCTGATCGGGATCAATGGGACGGGTTGGAGCAGTAGCTTGACCCGCCTGCCCATGCTTCTGTTTCCTGGTGTAAACCAAGCCGGGTTTGAATCGATTAGGGGGATACATTGTATCACAACCTTCATTGATTCAGAAATAGAGTCCATGGCTGCTTGTCAAACCCCCGCTTCTATATTTTTAGGAAAAGGAGTGATCGCCCTAGGAATATAGTCATCCACAGTATCTTTGCTGTGTTTCTAAGGAGGATAGAGCACCTTGCAAGCCGACTGAGAGTGTCATTTTCTCATGCAATGACCACAATATTCCGGCACATACTCATAGTCAACCGTTTGCCAAAACTCAAATTTCCCCATCACAACCCATACACGTTTCGGAAGAGGCTTCAAAAGATCAACCTCAACACAGATTCTAACCTCACTTGGTCTTGTTAAATCCATAGTAGCCTTATCAGACATCAATGGTCTCCCTATCATTCTCGCAATATCCAAGATGTGCTCCTTTTTGTACAACAATAATGGCAATTCCGTTCAGAGAGATCCAAATTGGAGCCATGTGCGGTTCCACATCATTGCAGAAGTATGGTGTCCAACAAAAACTCGCATCAGATACCTCCTGACATCCCATATTTCTCGCAGTAACATCCGGATCTTATCTTCCTCACAACAAAGTTGAAGAAATACATGTTTATGGTCCATTATTCTAACATAGAAATCAGAGTTCAGACCAAATCCATTGATAATATTCCTGATCTCACAAATTGGTGACCTACCAGCAAAAATTTACCAATTAACGAAGTCACAAATTGAGCACGGTACTGCTCAACTTCTTCCTCCGAAAAAGATATCGCCGATGCGCCTTCCCAAGACCAGATTTCCCTCGCTGATGAACGATTTTCCATTTGCAGAAAGGATTTTGAAACGACTGACGCGAACAATTTCTTGACCTCCGAAACCGAACCACCATTGTGTCATAACCACGAGATTACAAAAGAAATGTGGGAAAGAGAATCAGGAAGAAATGAGGGAAACAGTGACGAACATTCGAGAGGAGAGGAGAAATAAAGAGGGAGATAGATATTTTCCAACTTCAACTGAGTCTTTTCATGAGTAATTTTCGGGTGCAGGACGGTAGGGTGCCGACCGTGTCGAATATGCATCTTGGCCGTCAGAGATTCGGATTACATAATAAAAATACAATAAATTGGATAATGCTATTTTTTTAAATAATATAACGGCGGCTTTGTCGCCGAAACATTCTAAAACCCTATTTAAATGTTATAAACCCAAGAGCTAAATATAAATCCAAGGCTAAACCCTAAAAATCCAAGGGCTAAACCCTAAAAACCCAACGGCTAAACCCTAAAAATCCAAGGGTTAAACCGTGGTTGTGTCTCGACCGTCGGATGCAGATCCGACGACCGAGACATAAATTCAGCACGATAGGGTGTCATTCGGCACCTTACCGTCCTGCACTTTAAAATGTGTGGTCTTTTCATTACACCCACAACTATTATACATGTCTTACAAACCGACCACAACTTCACAATTAACGAACGCTTCTTTAAAAATATAAATATATCTTTTAAAAGTAATCGTTTTTTCTCCTAAATCATCTTCATCTTCCTTCGCCAATTACCGCCGATACCAATATCCGGTCACTTCTCTTTAATTGCCAGCTCGTGTTTCCCCAACCAGTAAATGGATTTTTCGATTCTGAATTCCGGGATATGACATTGCTCCCTCCATTTTGAGATCCTTGACCCCAAGGATTGAATTTAGGGAAATATGCCCTAATCCACTCCTCATCTTCCCAGGTTGCATGTTCTGTATCCGAACCACTCCAGGTGACCAACCACTACCTCCTGGGACCAGCGCGACCAGGTACAACTCGTGAATCCACAATACCTTGAGGATAGATAACGAATTCCCCATCTGCTCCTGCCTCCCGAAGCTGTTCAGCATACTTATTCTTGCTTTTAAGTTTCTCTTTCAGCATGAAGACATGAAATACTGAGTGAATTCTCGATCCCTGTGGAAGGTTCAATCTATATGCAACAGTCCCAATTTTCTCCAGAATCTCATAGGGCCCATAAAAATGCGGAGATAACTTCATATTCCTCCTGAATTGCACTGAGTTTTGCCGATAAAGATGTAACTTGAGATACACCTTATCACCAACCTGGTACTATCTCTCCACACATTTCCTATCAGCATTAACTTTCATCCTTTCCCTTGCCATAATCAAGTTTTGTTTGAGTACCTTCTGCACTTTCTCTCTCTGCAAAAAGAAGTCTTCCACCGTAGGACTTGGGAAAACAGTGAGATCAGGTAGAGTGATATGGCGTGGTTCATAACCATACATTGCTAAAAACAGAGTCATTCTGGCACTGGTATGATAGGTTGTATTATACCAAAACTCTGCAAAAGGAAGCCATCTATTCCAGGAATGCGGCTTATCAGAACTCATACGCCTCAAGTAGGTTTCCAGACACTGATTCACCCGCTCTGTCTGCCCATCCGACTGGGGGTGATAAGCAGAACTCATGGATAATTTGATCCCCGACAGTTTCATTATCTCATTCCACAAAGTACTGGTAAAATTTTTATCTCTGTCTGAGATAATTTCCACTGGTATCCCATGCAGTTTGTAAATATTATCCATGAAAATCTTGGCTACCATCTGTGTATTGTATGGATAAGGAAGAGACATAAAGTGAGCATACTTGGTAAATCTGTCTACTACCACAAATATGACTGATTTTCCTTCTGACTTTGGCAGGCCCTCAATGAAATCAATGAAGGAATCTCCAATGGTTGCAAGAGCCCCGCATGAGCTGAAGAGTCCAGTTTACTACTGCTGCAGGTATGGCATTTTCTAACCCAATCCTCCACATCTCTTTTTAAATTCGGCCAGTGAAAATAAGACTTGATCTTGGCATAGGTAGCTTGCATTCCTGAATGACCACCCATCCCCGAGTCATGGAAAACAGACAGAAGTCTAGTTCTTAGTTCTTCTTCCTTACCAATGCAAATTCTTCTGCCCTTCCTTAATAACCCATTCTGCAGCTGATACTCCGGGTAACAGTTGGAATCTACTGACTTAGCTTGTATTATCTTTGATAATAATTTATCTTTTTCATAACTCTTAACAACTTCCTCGATCCAAGTAGGTTCACTTACTGAAATATGACTGCAACTAGGTAGCATCTCAGGTCCAAAACGTGACAAAGCATCAGCAGCTTTGTTTTTCTACCCTTTCTATACTACACAGAATAATCATAACCTAGCAGTTTAGCAGCCATGTTCTGCTGCAAGAGAGTGGTTAATCTTTGCTCCAACAAGTACTTCAAAGCCTGTTGATCGGTTTTGATCACAAATTTCACTCCCAGCAGATAACCACTCCATTTCTTCACAGCTAATACCACTGCCAAGAGCTCCTTCTCATAAATAGATAAATTCTGCTACTTCTGCCCCAAAGCTTTACTGAAATAAGCAATTAGCCTGACATTTTGAGTCAATACTGCTCCAATTCCTCTGTCACTAGCATCTGTTTCTACCACAAACTCCTGCTGGAAATTTGGCAATGCCAGAACTGGTGCCTCGCACATAGCTCTTTTCAGATTCTCAAAAGCTTGCTCTGCCTCATCTGTCCACCCAAATCCATGTTTTTTAAGTAGTTGCGTGAGGGGTTTACTTGTAGCACCATAGTTCCGAATGAACTTCCTATAATAACCCGTGAGTCCCAGAAATCCTCTCAGAGATTTTAGATTAATAGGACGAGGCCAATCCACAATAGCTTTAATCTTAGACTCCTCAGTAGCAACTCCCTCTCCTGAGATCACATGACCTAAATATTCAATGGTACCTTTTCCAAAAGAACACTTTGACAACTTAGCATATAACTCATTTTGCCTCACCACTTCCAGAACAGTTTTTAGGTGCGATAAGTGCTCCTCCCTGATCTTGCTTGCTATACACCAAAATATAATCAAAAAACACCAAAACAAACCTCCTTATATACCTCTCAAAAACTAGATTCATGAGACTCTGGAATGTTGAGGGTGCATTACACGAACCGAATGGCATAACCACAAATTCAAACTGACCATCATGTGTGATCAAACTAGTTTTGTAAATGTCAGACTCCACCATTCGAATTTGGAAGTATCCTGATCTCAAGTCCAGCTTACTAAAACAAACAGCACCATACAATTCATCTAGTAATTCATCAATAATTGGAATGGGAAACTTATTTTTCACTGTCATTGAGTTAACATACCTGTAGTTCACACACATCCTCCAGCCTCCATCCTTTTTCTTTACTAAAATTACTAGAGAAGCATAGGGACTTTGGCTCCTTCGAATCAGCCCACTGCTCAGCAACTCGGCCATTATTTTTTCAATCTCATCCTTCTGATAATATGGAGTCCGGTAGGGAATCTGCTTCTTAGGAATAGCCTCGAGAGCTAGGGTTATATTGTGCTCCACTCCTCTTACGGGTGGTAATCCTGTTGGCTCCTAAAACACATCATTAAACTCAATTAGTAAGTTTCCCAATGCAATTTCAAAATCTTCCTTAACAGAATTAGAGCCCGAGTAAGTAGCGGTAGCTTCATCCCTTTCTTGCAGTGAGTACAACTTTCCAATAGCAGTAGCGTATCCCCCCATAATGAGCTTGGTCATTTTTTGGACAGAGATCACCTTGAGTTCATCCTTGCTCCTGATGGCTTGAATCTGCAAGGGCCTATGATTGAAGTGCAAAGTAACCACCATATCAGTGTAATTGTAGGAAACAAGATCAAATCCTTTCAGCCATTCCCCTCCAAGGATTAAGTCATAGCTGCCCAATGAAATAATTCTAGGACTACATTGAAACTCCATAGCTTGCATCATCCATGTGAAATTTTGGCATTTAGTATCACTGATACTCCTTACTCCATTAGCTACCTCAATGACCATTGGCTTAACATACTCCAATGCAAACTGCATCCTGTCCGCAGATTTTTGATCCAAGAAGCAGTGTGAACTGCCCCCATCAATTAAGATATGTAGTGGCTCTCCCTTATAGGAAGCCTTCACTCTATAGGTATTCAATTCACAATTCCCAGCAAGGGCATTAACAGATAAACTCCCTTCCTCTTCTTCAACTCCTAAAACTGGCTCCTCTACACCTTCCTCATCAGTGCCTGTTGCCAAAAACTCCTGAGGGTCCTCAAGTACTGCCTGGATGGAATAAACTTTAGTATTGCATTGATGTCCAGGTGCAAACGGTTTGCCACATTTGAAACACAACTTCTTTTCAATTATATCCTTTACTTCTGCATCCGTCAGAATCTTCCTTTTGAATGGAGAATTTGGAACCTTAGGTTTAGGAAAGGATTGGCCACCAGGAAATCCACGAGTACTCTGCTTATGTCCCAGTTTAAGTGCTGCCCCAGTAGTGATCTTACTAATTAGAGAATTAATAGCAAACTCGTGCTGTTTGGCAATATTGATCGCTGCTCTAAGGGAGCAAGGAGCTCTAGATTTCACTACAGAACGCAACTCAGCATGCAAACACCCCACAAATTTCTCGAGATACAAGTTCTCCTTAAATTCTGGGTAGGAGACCATCACAGATGAAGCTAGGGAATCAAACCTCTTAAGTAACTCTTTCAATGATTCTTGACTTCCCTGTTTCAAACACATGAAGGTATCAAGTACATTGCTAGCATCTCCTAACTCAAATCTACCCATCAAACTTCCACAACGTCCTTCCAGTTCGTAGGTCTGGATATTTCAGACTCCTGAACCAAACATCAGCATCACCTTCCAAATACACCCGAATGAAAGTCAACCTCTCATAATACTTGATTCCAGTATAAATAGTAAAATACTCTTCACACATTTCAATCCACGAACGAGGGTTTTTACCATTGAATCTAGGCAATTCAGCAAAGGGCATCTTACCTTTCCTCCTCCTTCCAGATTCCTCATCGCCATAGTCTTCTTCATACCAATCTTCACTGTCATTTCTAACTTGACCCTGCTACTCCTTGGGGCCCGTAGTCTGTCCAGACTTAACGGGTGCTTCTCCCAGGATAGAGGGTTGGGGTGGCATCTGTGTTTTCACCCACTCCAGCACAGTGTTGAGTTGGGACTGCTCGCTCATCTGAGCAACTTGTAAAGCATTTATGTTGTTACGCATTTCTTCAATTACCGCTTCATAATTCACAGACCTGCCTGCAGGATTGACTTATGCCTCCGAAGAAGTATCACCAGTAGGCTTATTGCCAGATTTTCCAGCCACCGAACCTGCTTGAGTTTGCTTGGATGTAGGATCAACCATGGCTTTAACTTTTTGGCTCCTGGTTTTAGCTATGTGCTGTTTGTTGATGGATCAATTAACTGCAGCTCCGATACCACTATCGTAGCCACGAGATTACAGAAGAAATGTGGGGAAGACAATCAGGAAGAAATGAGGGAAACAGTGACGAACATTCGAGAGGAGAGGAGAAACCGAGAGGGAGATAGATATTTTCCAACTTCAAAACTGAGTCTTTTCATTACAGCCAAAAGTATTATAGATGTCTTACAAACCGACCACGACTTCACAATTAACAAACGCTTCTTCAAAAATATAAATATATCTTTTAAAAGTAACTGTTTTTCCCTCCTAAATCATCTTCATCCTCCTTCGCCAATTACCGCCGATACCAATCTCCGGCCACTCCTCTTCGATCGTCGGCTCGTGTTTCCCCAACCAGGAAATGGATTTTCCGGTTCCGAATTTCGGGATATGAAACATTGATTATTGGGACAGACGGTGCTGCCTCCACGGCCATAGAAGCCATACGGCCTTCTTGAGACTCACTATTCAATAGTTAGTAGCAATTTCAGCCATTTTTCGGCTCCAATTTGGAGATTCGCAACCTACACGAGCTTCTCTGTGCAAAGTCGCACCGCTAGTGTGTGTTTTTCACCAGAGCGCGAAAATAGTTTTTCTATAGGACTTTGGAAGAACCTGAATTGATTAAGGATTGCTTCAGAAAATCGTTTGAGGAAAGGTATAGAGCTGATATCAGATGATCAATCGATATTTCTAGAAAATAGACAGACTGTGGATAGTGTGCTAATTGCTAATGAAGTAGTTTAAGATTTGAAAAATGACAAAAAATCTGCTGTGATTCTGAATATTGATTTTGAGAAGTCATACGATACTGTTAATTGACAGTTTCTCGATGATATGAGTAGAATGATTGGGTTCCCTAACCAGTGGAGAAAATGGATAAAGAATGCGTGGAATCAGCGACTAGATCGGTGTTAGTGAATCACAGCTCGTCCGAGGAGTTCAAGCAGCAAAGGAGATTTAAGCATAGAGATCTTGTGACCCATTCATATTTTTAATAGTTGCTCAATGATTGTCAGTGTTAATAGATAGAGCTGAACAGCAAGGTTTACTGGATCCAGTGGAGGTTGGAAGAAGAAATGTAAAGCTCCCACACTTGCAATTTGCTGACACAATCTTGTTAGGAAAAGGGAATTGGAAAAAAATTAGAGGAACGAAAATAGTGTTGAAATGTTTTGAGCTAATCTCAGGATTGAAAATAAATTTCACTAAGATTGAATTGATCAGGATAAGTATGAAGGAAGGGGTGATAGGTATGCTTTTTATATATCTGGGCTTACTAGTTTGTGCAAAAGAGAAACTGGGGATGTGGAAACCAATAATACAGAAACTGGAAAATAAGATGGATAGTTGGAGATCTATAAATTTTTCCATTGGAGGGAAGCTCGTGCTTATTAAGTCTGTGATCCTCATTGCCATCGCATTATTTTTCCTTGTTCCTAGCTCCAAAGCATGTCATACATAAAATCGAGTCGATCTGTAGAAACTATTTGTGGGGAGTGAGGAATGAAGAGAAAAAAGTCATGTGGGTAGCATGGGATAAAATTTGTTAGCCATGGAGGTCATGAATAAGGCTTTGTTCGGTAAATGGATTGGTAGATTCTTACAGAATGATGATAGGTTGTGGAAGCAAGTAGTGAGGTCAAAATATGGTGGATGAGAGGAGTTGAAGATAGGTGAAAAAAGAGAACTATATTTGATAACGGTTGCAGAGAGAGGAGACCCTTCCTACGGGCGGGATCTACTGGGTATGTTTGGTTTGGTTTTGATGCAGATAGAGGTACGAGCTAGAGAGAAAGAGGGAATTCCAAAAGTACACCATGGTGGAGAGAGGTGAATAGGTTAGCATGGGAACAATGGTTAGAAGAGATGTTGATAGTTAAGGTGGGTGATGGAATGTGGACGAGGTTCTGGGAGGACAATTGGGCGTAGTACGTGAACTTAAACATGACTTTGAGAGATTGTAGAGACTGGATAACAGGAAAGAAAGAAAGATTGAGTGGCTTTGGGAAGGGGGAGTGGAAATGGAGGATGGAGTGGAGAAGATCGCTTTATGATTGGGAAAGGCGTGAAGAACAGGCTATTATATCTCATGTTCAGGAACAAATGAAGGACCGTTGGACATTTCTGGAGGCCAAATTTGAAAAACATATGAAGTGCAACTGACAACAAGAAATATGATAGAATTGAATGAAGAACCATATGAAGAAGAGATGAAGGAAAACATGAAGAAATTATGCCATAAGTTTGCACCAAAGAAAGTCTTGATCTTCTGCTAGAGACTACTACAAAGCCGGTTGCCAACACTTCGTAACCTGCATAAAAGTGGTATACTAAGAGACAAAAATATGACGACATGCATATTATGTGATACGGGTACAAAAACGGAACAACATATGGTTCAAGTGTCTGATTACTCAAGCAAAGTGTGGGATCTAGTGGCAGATTGGCTACATGAACCGTAGGGGCGAAAACGAGGAGGTGTGGACTGTTATATGCAGCTTGTTAGTTGTTGGTCGATGTGGATGAACAGGAATGAAGGGCATTTTTCTGGCGGTAAGATGGAATCCAGGAATGTTTTTGTTTACAAAAAAGCTACGTACACCTAATCAAATATACACATGGTAGAAACGTTAGTGCGCTTCTATTAATGGATGCACATTTTATGGAGAGTTGGACGCGTTTTCTTCATATAATTAATAATTAAATATAAATTATATATAATTAATAATTAAATATAAATTATACATAATTATTAATTAAATATAAATTATACATAATTATTAATTAAATATAAATTATACATAATTAATAATTAAATATAAATTATACATAAATAATAATTAAATATAAATTATACATAAATAATAATTAAAATATTAATACATATTTTAAAAATATAATTTATATTTACAAATTTTTGGATTTATCATTTAACCGTCGTAATATTAATTTTTATTTTTTAAATAAAGTTTAGCCATCTCGATTTACAGAATTTGGGTTTATTATTTAGGGTTTTAGTTTTTCGGCGACGCAGCCGTCATAATATTAATATATTTTTTTAAATAAAGTTTAGCATTTATGATTTATAGAATTTGGGTTTATTATTTAAGGTTTTAGTTTTTGGGCAGCGTAGTTGTTATATATTAATTTTCATCTTTAAATAAAGTTTAGCATTTACGATTTATAGAATTTGGGTTTCATTATTTAGAGTTTTAATTTTTCGGCAGCGTAGCCGCCATAATATTAATTGTCGTCGTTAAATAAAATTTAGCATTTCGGGTTGTTAGTGTTTGGGTTCATCATATAAGCCGCAATATTAATTGTCGTCGTTAAATAAAGTTTAGCATTTCCGATTGTTAGAATATGAGTTCATCATATGAGATTTTAGTTTTTCGATGACGAAGCCGCCGCATATTAATCGTCGTCGCTAAATAAAGTTTAGCATTTCAGCTTGTTAGAGTTTGGGTTCATCATATAGGGTTTTAGTTTTTCGGCGACCAAGCCGCCGTAATATTAATTATCGTTGTTTACTAAAATTTAACATTTCGGTCGTAGATTTTGACTTTAAGATTTAAATAATTTATAAAATTTACCCAGATTTTAATACAAAAAAGCAAATTAATGTTAAATGCTAAACGAAATTGACAATATTTAATACAAACACTATGGAACAAACAGACCTGACCTACATTAGAGGTGAACGATCAGAGGTGTCCTCTAATCACCACAATGAGACTGGTCCCTAGCTATTGGCTTTTTTTTCCAGTTCTCTGTATAAAGTGTAAAAAACGCTTCGCGTTTTTAGGTACACCTAATCAAGTGTACAAAGATTAGGTGTACCTAGCACTACTCTTTTGTCAATATACAAACGTTATGGTGGAAATGGATGAAGACCATGGCGGTAAAAAATTCTTTCTTATATAGAGCAGGGGAATGAATGCGAGATCCAATATTTTGTCTTTCTGGTTGTAAATTATGCAGCCATAATAAGTAGATGTAATTATTTTTACCGAAAAAAAAAACAAATTTCTCTAAGCCAAAAAAAAAAGCTTGCAGGAGTTACGGACTTGGACGTGAAAATAGATGATACCATCCAAAATTATTGCAAACTTCCAACTAGCATACAGAATTTCAATATTTTAGATGCTTTTACAAGATGGTAGCAGTGCGAACGCAACTTGTAGAAACTAATAAGGGTGCGTTCGGTAGCAGGATAATTTGGGGATAAATACATGGTTATAAGAATAATCTACTTTAATCACATGTTCGATATCCAACATAATTTTTTCTAGGTCGAAGAATTGAATCCTACGTCCCGCCTCTAATCCTGCATTATGTGGGATCCTTCTAAAATGAGCTGATTATACAATCTCACTTAAAAATTATTTCTTTACCTTTTACTTTTTAACATAATTACACAATTATGCCATCTTATATCAAAACCTACCTCTCGTCTCTCCAGATTACAAAACGGCACAAGTTCTTTTTCCTTCGCGCCAGAACAGGAGTGAATTGCAAGTTGGGAAAATCAAAGGAGAGCTTACTCTCTATTGACTATAAAAATAAATCTCTTCGCCACAAGTAAATATTCTCAACTCGTGTGTGTGAAATTATGCTTCTCCTTTGTAATGCTTCTCGATTTTTGAGATTATTAAATTGTATGAAATTCTGCTTCTCGTTTGTTCTGCTTCTCGTTTTCATTAGTTATAGTCGCTCAAGTATATGGTTTATAATTGATTATTGTTTGTTTGATGTTATCGTCGGCCATGGGGAGATAACTGATTATTGTTTATTCTTTGTTTGACAACATCCTTTTGTTTCAATATTACCAGAATTCAACAATAACATCTTTGAAATAATATTTTCTCTGAGGCACAACTCTCAAGACATCTTCTCCAACAACTTTCCGGCAAACAAAACGTCAAAATCCACCGACTTTCCTTCCTAGAAAAGTGATGGAAAGGGCCGTGAATTAGTTTCTTTTGTCACTCCGGGTGAGATCGCTTGGCAAGAAACTAGATTCACAAGGGTTTCTTCCTTTTTGAAATTGGAACAACAGTAGGGTGCAGGAACGGCTGGATAGTTTACCCTTCTTTGCTACTCTGGGTGAGCTCGTTTGGCAGAAGGAGGCCTATCATGGTTTCTCCAACGTCCTGAGGTTCAGATAGGAACTACGGGTATTTCGGGTACCTGAAATAGTAACAGAATGAGAAGAGATCTACAATTGTGTGTTCAAAGGCAAAATAGATGGAAGTGGGAAGAATATCAATGGGTGAACCGTAAACCAAATGTATCCGGAAATTTCACAAATCGGCTACAAGATAACTTGCTGTATTTGTATATCTCGGGTTTTCCAGAAAATTGGGATTATGGGGAACTATACAACTTGCTTTCGGAATATGGGTTTGTCAAAGACCTGTACATCCCACAAAAGAGAAATGTCAAAAAACTGAGATATGGATTTGTATACTTTCCTCAGAAAATAAATCTCACAGAGTTACTGAAGGGAATCTGGGTTGGGGACAGCTTCATGATGATACAAACTCCTAAGTTTCAGAGAGGGCAGGGAATTGCGAAAATTCTTGGGAAAAAGGAGGGAGTTTGGTAGAAAAGGAATACTCCTGCTGAATATCCTAAGAAACCTACTCAGGAAGCCATTAAAAAGGATAACTACCAGACTGGAGATTTTGAACCAACTGATGCAGAGAAACACTGGCTATAAAATAGTATCATTGCAAATGTTCAGGATGGGCTGGAGGATACGACCATAATCAAGATCCTGGAAGGATGTGGTTACTATAATGTGGGGGTCTCATTTATTGATGAGCACACAAGACCGTTGTCACCCCTAACCAGTGAGAAAAAATGAGCTTTGTTAAATGATCAGTCTCATGAAATGCTAAATACATTTGTATCAATGAAATCATGGAGTCCTGAAAAAACGAAGGAAGCTAGTATGGATAGACAATGCTGGATCACAATAACAAGTGTTCCTCTAGCATGTATGTCCCAACATTTCTACAGATGGGTAACAAAACCACTTGGTAAATATGTCAGGTCTGCAGATGACACATTCAGACGAAAATGTCCATATGTAGCAAAAATACTGATTCAGACAACAGAGAAGGAGAAAATATCCTTAACAAGGGAAGTAAAAGTAGAGGGAGTAGTCCAGCATCTAAAAATTGAGGAGGACAATGTGTGTCATAACTGTCTAGTAAACTTGAGATCTCCTGAAAAGACTGACAATCATCAGGTTACCTCAAAAGAGAAGGATTGCTTCACACAAACACCTGGAAAGCAACATCTGACAGAATCTCAAATAAGACTCCTGACTTCAAACAATTTTGAAGTGATGAACATGATTAATGAGGAGAAGGAAACTGACGAGAATGGAGAGCCTTCTAAAACTCTTGAAGTTAGACAACCATCTCCAGTAATCTATAGTCCCATCAAAATACTCAGAAGAGATCAGGGAGGAATCACAGAAAGATCAGCAGAGCAATATACAGTAAAATCCCCTCCCCCTGACCAAGAGTTAAATTGAGATGCTCACAAGAACAAATGAGGTACTTGATTTGGTTGTTGTAATACCCATTGAGACTTCCGATAGCCTAGAAGTTTCTAACCAAAAAGCTGCCACAAATAATGAGACTGATGTGAATAATGTGGAAGAACAAACAATATCAGGTCATGAGGATAAACAAGAACTATTCTGCAAGGTACACGCAATGCTGAGAAGTGTGGAAATAATATACAAAGATTTCCTCGACAGAAATCACAGTCAAGGTAATTGGGATCTCTAGAGAAAAACAGAACAAGAAACCCTGAATATCATTGAACTGGGGCATACTATTGGCATTAAATTTGGTGGTGTGGAAAATGAAACAGTACGGAACTGTTTACAAATTGAGCTGGGAGACCGAGAGCTAAAAGCTTAGAATTCTGAATAAGGAGGCCAACAGCTGAGTATGAAACAAATCGAGCAAGTGCAAGACGTTCCTCAATGAAGATATGCAACTGGAACATACGAGAATTGGGAAGCCCCACCAAAAAAAGAATACTAAGAAATCTACTCAAAAAACATAGTGTGGAAATCATGGCAGTGAGGAGACAAAATTACAGGAAATAGACAGGAGAATGATCAAAAAACTCTGGGGAAATCAAATAGACTCTGACTATAACTACAAAGCTTCAGTTGGAGCTTCTGGTGGTATCCTACTCACATGGAATAAAGCTTGTTTCCTGTTAATTTCATCTTGGGAAGGTACCTATTCATTGGGTGCATCAGGAACAATAGAAGGAAACCTGATACAGTTGATATGTGTGTACTCACCATGTGCTCTGGCACAAAAGAAAGTGTTGTGGCAGGAGATTGAAGCATTCAGAAATTATAATTTGTCTGCCTTATGTTGTGTGATGGGAGATTTTAATTCGGCCAGATCAGCAAATGAGAGAATAGGGCTGACATTTTTCATTTCTATAGAGGCAAACCTATTCTCCGAGTTCATTGTTAAAGCAGAGTTGATTGATATGCCATTAACAGGAAATGATTTCACATGGTTCAAACCAGATGGTTTGGGAGCAAGCAGACTAGATAGAATGCTGCTAAGTGACTCACTGCTGAACTTGTGGGGAGATTACTAGCTAATTATGCTGGAAAGACAACTCTCTGATCATACAACTATTATGCTGACAAAATATGGAAAAAATTGGGGGCCAAAACCTTTCAGAATCTATGATGTATGGTTAAGGGATCCTTCTTTGGAAACAATGGTGAAACTGGAATGGAATAAACTTAATTTGACAAGTTCAAAAGGCAATGTGTTAAAACAGAAGCTCAAGGGGCTTAGACAGTCCATATAAAACTGGAACCAAGAGACCAATGGTGATATTACGGCCAAAATGAAGAATCCCCAACAAATCATTGATTTCTTTGATGCAAAGATGGCAGTTTCCCCTCTAAATGCACAGAATATCTCAATCAAGAACGAAACATAGGCAGAGCTGAAGAGACTGCAACAATACCAGACCTCTATTATCTATCAAAAGTCTCGGCATAAGTGGATAAAAGAAGGAGACTCAAACTCTAATTTTTTCCATGCTTCACTACGGAAAAAAAGGTTACAAATGGATATAGGTGGCTTGTTTTTTGGAGGCCAATGGATGGAAGAGGTTGATGAGGTGAAAAAGTGTCTGAAATGTCATTTTCAATGTCAGTTTACACAAACTATGCCTTATAAAGCGAAGGTGCTGAATTCTCCTTATGCTCAGTTAACAGCTGAACAAAATGCAACTCTGATAGCATGTTTCACAGAGGAGGAGATAAAACAAGCAATGTGGAACTGCAGGGGGGAAAGTCCCCTGGTCCGGATGGTTTCAACTTTAAATTCATACCAAATTTTGGGATGTTCTAAAGACTGACTTCATGGCGTTCATAGAGGAATTCTACTATACAGGTCGAATAGCCAAAGGTCTAAACACAACTTTCATTACCCTAGCAGCTAAGGTGAATAGGCCGAGAAATCCTGAAAGTTTTAGACCCATTTCACTTATCAACATTGCATATAAAGTGTTAGCTAAACTCCTAGCTAACAGTTTGAAGGAAGCATTGCCAGGTTTGATATCGAAGAGACAAACAGGATTCCTAAACGATAGAAGTATTACTGAAGGGGTTATTGGGGCTAATGAAGCTATAGACTCAACCAAGAAGTCAAAAACTAGACTAACAATGTTCAAAGTAGACTTCAAGCAGGCATTTGACTCGGTGGACTGGTCATTTCTGCTAGATATGATGAGAAACATGGGTTTTTGTGATAAATTCATTCAGTGGATCTATGAATGTATATCTACCCCCACCATCTCAATTCTGGTTAATGTAGCCCTACCAGAGTTTAAACCTCAAAGATGCCTTCGACAAGGAGACCCTCTGTCTCCTTTTCTATTCCTAATTGCAACAGAGGCTTTAGAATAGATCATGAAGACAGCATATGAAGCGAACGTTTCAGAGGTTTCTCAATTGGAGAAATAAATTTGAGACAGCTCCAATACACGGATGATACCCTAATATTTGGGAATGGAACAGAACAAGATATTAGATGCGCTAAACTGGCTCTTAAAAACTTGGAATTAATCAGTGGACTACAAGTTAACTACTCTAAGAGTAAACTGCTTGGAGTAAATGTTCCTGACAATGAGTTGGGGGACATGGTTTGAATTCTGGGATGCCAAACATATCAGATTCCATTCCAATACTTAGGATTACCTATCAGGGAGAATGAAAGATCTTCTAGGTTGTGGAAACCTATTATGGAAAAAATCTCTAGGAAACTCCTAAGCTGGGACCTCCATTATCTATCTTTTGGAGGTAGAATTGTGCTGTTGAAAGCAGTTTTCACAAGTATTCCAATTTACTACATGATGATCTACAAGGCACCAAAATCTGTGATCAACAAACTTATTCAAATGGAACGAAAATTCTTATGGGGTGGCAAAGAGAATGGAAGAACGAAAATTGCATGGATCTCTTGGAACTTAATCTGCCAAGAGCTCTTTGATGGAGGTTTAGGTATAAAAAGCCTATCAAAATTCAATGATGCTTTGCTGGGAAAATTAGGCTGGAAACTACTTCAAAATCAAGATGACTCCATTTGGAAGACTGTGCTGGAGATTAAATATGGTGACTTTTATAGAACCATATGGTTTGAGAGTACAATGCAAAACCTGCAAGTCTACTCATACTGGTGGAAACTCTAGTTGATCTAATAAGATCAGCAAACTGGTTTTGGAAAAGTTGTGCTAGAATGGTGAAAGATGGTCAAGATAGCTACTTCTAGGAGGATAAATGGTGCTCAGAATACAGATTATGTGATCTCTATCCTACGCTATATCATATAGCTACGGATAAGTACAATCTCATATCACAAAAACAGATTACTGAAGATGATGGAAACACAACTTGGATATGGAATTGGAATCGCAATCTAACTCAGACAGAAGAAAACTTATGCACTGAACTGCAGGTCTATGTTGAAGCACACTTATCACTATCGAATGGACAAGACTTCTGGCAATGGAAAACTAGCCAAACTGGACTCTATATAGTGAAATAAAGCTACAAGGAGGTGAGAACTACCTCTGGACAGGTCGACACAACAAATGCACACCTTGTCGTGCTTTGGAACACTCTAACACCATTGAAGGAGACTGTATTTTCGTTGAGGATGATGCAGGATAAAGTTCCTACACTGGACAATCTAGTAATCAGAGGAGTGCAACTAAATGATCTAGAATGCAAACAATGCTGGCTGGCTAACGAATCAGTTGGGCATTTATTCTGTCACTGCCCTGAAATGAACTTGATTTGGAACAAATTGTATACCTGCATTGGGTGAAATCGCTTGATCCAGCACCTAGAGCCATGGCCGAATTTCATACAGCATTCGGCGCAAGTATCCAACCAGAGAGACCGAAAAATTTGGAACACAATTCGGGTTTCCACTAACTGGCAGATATGGCTAGCACGAAATCAGCAAATCTTCGATGGAAAATCTGCAAGTCCGGATGAAATACTGGAAACGATCAAAAGACGGACGTATGAATATATGAAATTCAACGGACAAATACATGGATATTCATACCTGGATTGGGATCGATATCCCCAGGAAGTAATGAAATGTAGTTTCACCAGCACACAGGGAAACTGAATCGGAAATTTGCAGATGAGCTACCTGCAATCTGCACCTGCGTCAATGCGGGAAGACCGGTAGATGAAGAATTGATGGAGGATGATTCAATTCTGAATCTACCGAGTTTTATTTGGGTTGGACCAAATGTATATATTTTGGGTTCAATTAAGTTGGGCTATGTAAGTAGTTTTTGGACACTTTTATTTATAAATTTCATTATTTGGTTTGCTAAAAAAAGAATTCAACAATAACATCCTTTTGTTTCAATATTATATGGTTTATAATTGATTATTGTTTGTTTGATGTTATCCTCGGCTGTGGGGATATATTGATTATTGTTTATTTGTCAACACCTTTTGTTCCAATATTACCGGAATTCAACAATAACATCCTTTTGTTTCAATATTATGTGGTTTATAATTGATTATTTTTCGTTTGATATCCTACAATTAGTCAGATACCACCATGGTTGGGTGCTTCTGTTGAAGTTCAATTGTTTCAAGATGAAGACAACTTGCATCCATATTTTTCATTCTTCATGCCTTACATGATTTTTTACAGTGAGATGACCCGTTAATTTTCTTTCTAGAGAGTCATTTATCATTATGCTAGCTGCTAATGCATTCTGTTTGTGATAAGGTTGTACTATAATAGTTATCTATGGTAAAAATAAGTATATTTGAATGGGGAAATCATTAATTACTATGATGTTTTCCTAGTACAATTGGTTAATTAGTATGATGTTTTCCGGATTCAATTCTTCTTCATTTTGTTTTGTTTTCATGGTTCCTAGTTGAAGATGCTTTTAATCTCTGTATTTGTCTTGTTCTTGGTTAGTATGTTTTGTAATTTTTTCGTTTCTCAATGATAATAATGTGAATGCTTTTGACGTATATTTTTGGCACTGCATTGCCTATCCATCTTTTATCACAATGATTCTCACAATAATTCTACAGCTTAGATAAAAGTCATGCTACCTACCGTGATTATAGCATCCAACTGCACTACATCCATCTTTAAGTGTATTGTATAAATTGTTCATACTTACATTGAACACAAGAAAGTTCAAAGAGAAAATAGAAAGCGTAAACGTGAATCTCCTCCCAAGTATTTAATACTTGATAAGATCATAGACCAAAATGAGTTTTTAATGAAGCTCACACAAGGCAATGATCGAGATTGTTTTAACAATCTGCGAATGCACAAGGATATATTCAAGAAATTGTGTGAGCTCTTACGAGATGAGGGTGGGTTGAAAGAGGACTTCTATGTATCTATTGTGGAGAAGATGGCGATATTTTTGAAAGCATTAGCCCATCATATGAAGAATAGGGCAATCCAACTAGATTTTCAAAGGAGCGACAACACCATCAACCCTATGTTTCAATGTGGTGCTTCGTTCTATAATCCGAATGAAAGATAAATTTTTGTCGAAGCCAAAGGCCATTACTGAAGATTACACTGACAAGAGGTGGAAGGATTTTAAAGTAAGACTTAATCATATTTCTAAGATTTCTTTTTTATTTCCATCAACTTTGAAAAGTTACATCAACCCTATGAATTTCAGGAATGCTTGGGGGCACTAGTGGGACATACTCCCATACATCAATGTGCATGCCCCATTAGAAGACCAACCACACTATAGAACAAGAAAGGGACATAATGCCACCAATGTACTGGGCGTTTGCGATACAAATGGAAAATTTGTCTATGTACTAGTGGGATGGGAGGGCTCACCATCTCATGCTAGAGTTCTTAGGGATGCAATTACCAAAAGAAACGGACTTAGAGTTCCCCAAGGTTTTCTTCATTTATTCGAGCCCATTTATAGGATGTTACATATTTACCATTCTGTCTTTGTATTGTTTGCATTTATTGTGTTATAGGATGTTATTACTTGGCTGATGGTGGATACACAAATGGGGAAGGATTCCTAACACCCTATAGGTCCACACGCTACCACCTTCAAGAATGGGGATCTGGACCTATGAGTCCGCAGAATAATAAAAAATACTTCAACATGCGATATGCCTCTGCAAGAAATATAATAGAACGTACGTTTGGCATACTGAAGAAGAGGTGTGCTGTTCTAAGGAGTCTAACCTTCTATCCTTTGAACACCCAAAATCAAATCATACTTGCATGTTGCCTAATCCACAATTATATTATGATGGAGGCACCAAATGACCCTTTACTATTAGATGGTGATGTCCAACTAGTTCTTAATAGAATATGACAAGAAGAAGCGAATTATATTTCTAGTGTGCAATCCTCTCCGGCATAAATCAAGAAAGAGATGACGTGGAAACAATTATGTGGAATGCATATAGGGCTGCAAACCATACATCACAAGCATAACATTTTACTTTCATCACCAGCATAACATAACATTTGCTGCTTTTTTATGATATTATGATATTTAGTTGATTTATGATATTCAGTTGATTTTATTACTTTTATCCTATGTTTTAGTTTTTTTGGAATATATTCTTTTGCCCATGTGTCACCTTTGATTTGTTTAGGGTGATGTCTTCTGAAATATATGACACTACAATTGGACGCGAGGATGAGGAGCCTTACACCCCCAAATTACTATCCAAATGGAAGGGAAATGATCATTCAAAGTGTCCCTCTACGCCGATTAGGGGATCCACCAGTCCTCTGAAGTTTGGATTCGCTAGGAGAAATCTCTTTAAACCTCCGAAGAAGGAAACTACGAAGAAATACTATTTTACACTCGACGAAGAGAGGGCATTGCTCCAATTCATGAAGGAGTTACAAGGTTGGGAATGGATGGCGTAAAGTTTTTCATAACAAGTGTGCTGCTCGGATTAGAAAAATGGTCAAGGGCAATGAAGTTCAAGGGAAACATGTTGAGAATAAGATCCATATATGGAAGAAAGAATTGGGAGTTATTTCACTTTGCATCACAAAGTGGGGTTGCTATCGATCCGGAGACCCACATGCCTGTGGTTGATAGCGATGATCAATGGAGGGAGATGTACAAGATATGTTTGAATCAGTTTTTATTTCATTCGAGACATGAGTAATGTTTATTGCTATCTTTAAGGTGAATCAAAAGTTTGTTGGGATCAGAAATAAGGCATTGCCAATGTACGAAGATTGATGTGAACGTTTTGGTCAATATCATGCACAAATTAATATTACAGCAGATTTTGATGATGCCAAATAGACAATTGACCTTGTTGATGGACCTGAGGATGAAGACGTTGAGGAGCAAACTGAAGAGGAGGTTGGTAAATCTAATACTAGAATTAGCAGACAAATTCCAATACCCAAATATGTGGAAGCAAGTAATAAGAAGAAGAAGAGATCGACTGTGGGGCAAGTGCAGGCATCAGCAAATAGTTTCTTCAGCTTGGTTGAATCAACAATGGCGGAGGTAGACGTAACACTGAAGGAAACACAAAAATGGATCAAGATGTCAACTCCAAATAATTGCACAAACAGTGAAGAGGCCATGAATGCAAAAAAATCAAAAGAGATATTTGACAGCCCTGAAGCTCTTGAGAATCTCTCTTTCGAGAAGCGAGTTGATATTGCTGAAGCATTGATCTTAAGTCCAGCACGATATGTCATATGGGGTACCTTGAGCATTGCTCATAAAGAGGAGTGAGTGAAGTGGTTCTTCAAGAGCAAGTGGGCACCACACAAGTGAATAATGTTTATACTTTAACGGGTTGAACTTGTCTGTTTTATCGCATTTTGTTTAGACCCTCTTATATTTTATTATTATGGTTGAGCTGTTTGATTTTAACACTTGGTTTATGACTTGTTTGGTTTGACATTTGGTTTATGACATTTAGATCGAATGCAGAAGGCGGTCCGGGTGTTCAACTCATGGGCCAAAATATTTGATATTTATGATCCAAAATAGTTTGAATTATTAAAATAAAAAAGGACAATAATGTAAAGTTACAAAGAATTTAAATATGTGTCGATATTATCCTACAACAAACATGAATACCGAACAGAAATTAACTTAACTCACATTATTACAATCCCACTTGATCCATATGTTATTTGTTTAGCGAACGACTTGATTAATCCTTAATCCCAAATAATCTCACGTTGTACAATTAATAAGGATAATGTGTATCCTGCTACCGAACGGACCTTAATGATTTGCTAAAAAAAACGAACGGACCCTAATATAAATGATCAAGAAAAAAGCTAATTATTTATACTCAGTGTGTGTTTGCAAGAGCTTATGCTTTTGCAGAAAGACTTTTGAATGGAAAAAGTTAAAAAAAGGAGTTTTGTAAAGAAGTTTGTATGTGTTTGCAAAAAAAAACTGTCATTGAAAAAGTTAAATTTGTAGTGTTTGCAAATATTTTATTGAAAGCAACTTCTGGGTAATTATGTCATATTTTTTGGTTATATGTTTGTGGGCAGGGTTAATTATGTCATATTTGAAGTTCGAGTTAATTTCAAAATTATCACCGCAAAAAGCCATTCAAAAGTCACTCTAACCTAACTTTTGACTTTTGAGCTTTTTTTAACTTTTCTGTAGACAAGCAGAAGTAAAAGCTCAGTAATCAAACACCCAAAAAACTGCTTTTGTTGTCGAAAAATTAAAAGCTCTTGCAAACACCCACTCAGTCTCGTTCCCTGTAGAAATAAACACTGAATAACATTTTATTTTACTTTTAATAATACCGATATCGCACTTCAGCAACTGCCTAAGAAGATGGGCAAATTTTTACTTAAGCCACAGGAACTCGCGTATTTTTTGAATTTGTCACAGCCCGGGCTTGGCAACACCGGGC